>JAOXYD010060178.1:0-13000 GCA_028565735.1 Pinacopodium congolense
ATGTCAAGGTGACTAAGTAATTAGGCTGTGCTTTGGAACCCATATCTACACTTAAGGTTACAGCAACCAATAGAAATGGGTTAAGTTGCAAAGATATCTGTAGGTCATTCCAATGGGGTATGCAAGGCCACATGTTTATAACTGATTTCTTCATATTACCCTAGAGAATTATGATTTGATGCTGGGCATTCAATGACTGACCGAGTTAGGAGATATTAACTGGAACTTCAAACAACTAAGCATGAAGTTCTGTATAGATAATATGAATTATACATTAAAGGAAGACTATGATAACCAAGTCCAGTTAGTCACGAAAGACAGTTGGCAAAAGTTGATGATTAAACAATCTCAATTGTCTTAACACAGTGTTATTCTATTACTCTATAATCTTCCTTGGAGGATTCCCATAATGTGGAGACTGAGTTAGCATCAAAAGCCACTAAATTGCCAGCTCCAATAACTAAAGTTATGATGGAATTCACAGCTATATTCCAGACACCAATAAGGTTGCCTCCTCACAGAGTTTAAGATCATAGGATCCGGCTGAAAGAAGGAGTGGAACCTGTCTGTCTTCGACCTTACACTATGGCTCCTTGTGGAAGGATATTATTGAAAGATGACTAAATAACTACTGGATGCTGGGGTTATTCAGGCTAGTCAATCCTCCTTCTCTTCTCTTATTGTTTTAGTTAATAAAAAAATACCATACTTAAAGGTTGTGTATTGATTATCAATCCCTGAATAATATGACCATAAAGACTAAGTTTCCTATTCCAGTTATTAAGGAATTATTAGATGAATTGCATGGGGCTTTCATCTTCTCTAAATTGGATTTAAGATCTACGTATCACCAGACTAGAATGCATCCGGAAGATATCCATAAAACTACCTTTAGAACACATGTTGGCCATTTTGAGTTTTCAGTAATACCATTTGGTCTTACTAATGCTCCATCTACCTTCCAATGTCTTATGAATGAAATGTTCAAACCTTATTTGAGGATATTTGTGCTGGTTTTCTTTGATGATATCCTCATCTATAGTAGTGATTTGGAGCTTCATGTTCTTCACCTCACTAAGGTCTTTCAACAGTTGTTACAGCACAACCTATTGTTGATTGTAAAACTAACTACTAGTTTTAATCAAAACCATAAGTATATAGGTTGCATTTTATAGTAAAAAGTGGATATCGATCCCACGACAATTGTAATTAGTCACCTCTCAATTCAGGTTGTACTTTATTTAAGAAACCGATTCAAACAAATTTAAAAAGATAAGTAAAATGAAAACAAACTAAAGGTAAAATCAAATAATGTAACCAAAGCCAAAATCACGAACTAAAACTTGGAGAAATCAAGGGGAAGATAACCACTGTTATATTTATTTTATTTATGTTTTTTTCAATATGTTTTGTATTTTTAAGAACATGAATATGGTAAAACCTATTTTTATTATGAGTGGTTAAAATGTTTTTAAGATTTGTTGTTTGAACTATTTGTGAACCTTTGGTTATTAATTTAATATTATAAATATTTATTTTATTTATTAAGTTTGTGATATTTATTGAGTTTAAACTTTGCAATAAATCGAGAGAGTGAGCTTAGTAATCTGTGTTAAATGTACAATGAGAGTTGATGTTTAATAGACCTATAGATAGCAGGTTATTGATTTATTAAGAAGAGATTTCAATAGATTGATATACTGTCTATAAGATATCTTCATATCACAAACTAAACATTTAACTAGATATGAAGATATCTTATAGACAATATATCAATTTATTGAAATCTCTTCTTAATAAATCAATAACCTGTTATCTATAGGTCTATTAAACATCAATTCTCATTGTACATTTAATACAGATTACTATGCTCACTCTCTCGATTTATTGCAAGGTTTAAGGTCAATAAAGATCACAAACTTAATAAATAACATAAATATTTATAATATTAAATCAATAACTAAAGGTTCACAAATAGTTCAAATAACAAATCTTAAAAACACTTTAACCACTCATAATAAAAATAGGTTTTACCATATTCATGTTCTTAAAAATACAAAACATATTGAAAACAACATAAATAAAATAAATATAACAGTGGTTATCTTCCCCTTTTCTCTAAAAATATGAAAATGAAGGCTTAATTAGACTCTTGTTCCTTGAATCTCAAGTCTCTATATTGAAACTTGGAGCTTGGCTTTGGCTTGGAGAGAAATTTTCTATTTTTTGTTGGAAGGTGGCGGAATTGTTCTTCGCTTCTCCAATTTGAATGGTGGTTGTGTTATTTTTGGACCAAGCTCTCTTCTTGGTGTTCTTTTTGGCGTAGAGGACAAGACTTTTAAAAGTGGTTACTCCTTTCTTCGAGGTTTTTGGTGGCCTTTTAAATGTATCTGAAAGCCCATACTAAAATGTTGTGTAAAAGGAATGAAGAGTTAATCTCACTGGGAATTCACCGCTTGGATAAAATCACGGAGGGCATGTGGCCTATATTTGAAAAATGGCGTGAAGCTTGGCCCAATGTCTGAGGCCATTTGTTTGGCCTTTGCCAAAGGTTGGATGTGCAGCGTATGGAATGTGTGAAGGGCTGCTTGTTTGGCCGAATTAAAGTGAATTGGCCGAATGTAAAAAACCACTTGAATGGCCAAATGGATGGACTCCAAGTTGCGTTGAAGCTTGAACTGCAAATGCCACCAAAGCTTGAAGGATGGCCGTGAATTGCATGGAATGGCCAAATCAAAGGCCACTTGAATGGTAATGGCCGAATGAATGTCCAAGGCCTTAATGTGCATGGAGTGAAGTTTGGCCGAATGAAATCACTTGCATGGAATGAAGTTAGACGTTTAAGCTTGGTGTGCATGGAATGGCATGGCGAATGAAAGGCCACTTGATGTCCATTCACTTGCATGCATGGCCGAATGTCAACACTTGCATGGCCAAATTTCCATGGTCACTTGATTGGCCGAATGACACCAATTGTATGGCCAAATAAAACCACTTGTATGGTCTAATATTCAAGGTCACCTAAATGTGCATGCAGTGATGCTTGGCCCAATAAAATGGACCTTAATAGGAGTGGTTCTACTTCTGACTTTCTTTTCATCCTACATAATAAATAAATACATTAATAAAATCTAATTTTAACTAAAATCACTAATAAAACCTTCAAAACACAAAATATAATTAAAAACAGTAAATAAGCAATAATAATTAATAATTTAATCCTAAACACATCAAGAAACAACTAACTTACAGGCTAAACACCTAGAAAAATAAGTACTAAAATACAACTATCACCTATATGTCAAGCTAAGCAAATGCAGCTTTACTGCAACTACAGTTGATTATTTGGGGAATGTTATTACTATAAATGGTGTAGTCACTGACCATACTAAAGTGCATCCTGTTTTAGATTGGTTGGTACCTTTGTCTATTAAACAACTTAGGGGATTCCTTGGTTTAACTGGGCATTATCATCTGTTTATTAGGTACTATGCTTAACTTTCCAATCCTCTAATTATTGCTTACATGCCATATCTTCAGTTTCTATGGATCTGTTAAACATAATTAAGGCATCTTGGTGGTAAGACTCTCATCTCCAAGATATGATCCATCACTTGCATGCAGATAAGCCTTCTTCACATTATTCCTAGTCCAATGAGCAACTTTGTTGGAAAGGTAGACTGGTGGTGGGATCTGAGGCTAACTTATGGACTCAATTGTTACATTACTTTCATAGAAGTGCAGTTTTTGGTCATTTTGGTATTCATACTACATACTAAAGACTAGTTGCCCTTTTCTACTGGAAGGGTATGTGGAAATCAGTTAGGGAATTCATCAGACTTTGTGATGGTATAACTGGCAGATCAATCAATAAGGAAGCCATTTAGATTGGTAGACGATGTGCCCATAAAAGTAGATAATTTCTTCATTCCAATTGATTTTGTGGTGCTTGATTTTGAGGAGAATAGTAGTTGCCCACTGATCCTTGGTAGACCTTTCATGAACACTGGCAAGGCATTGATTGATGTCCATAAATGAATATTAGTCCTTTGCATTAGTGATGAGCGGATAATATTTAACATGGGTAAGAAGTTGAAAAATATAGTGAAAAGAAATGCTTGTATGAAGGTAGTTGTGATTAATAAGTGTGGAAAGAAGCAAGTAGATTCGGCATACACGCAAGGGAGAGCAGTTACCAATACGAAACATAATATTCGACTAAAAGCAAACCAAGAACAGATCATAAACACAAGCTTCATCTCCACACACAAACTTGAAGCTTCAAGAGTTCATCAATTTCTATATTTTTTTCAAATTTATTTTACCTTTATTTTATTATGTTTTACATTTTCGAGAATATGGACATAATTGAACTTATTTCTATTATGAGTGGCTAAGCTTATTTTAGGATTTTTTGTTTGAACTATTTGTGAACCTTTAGTTGTTGATTTAATGTTATGAATATTTTTGTTCTCTATTGAGCTTAAACCCTACAACAAATTGAGAGAGTGAGCTAGGTAACCTGTACTAAATGTACAACTATAGTTGGCATTTAATAGACCTATAGATAACTAGTTATTAATTTACTAGGAAAAGGTTTAAATAAATTGATATACTGCCTATAGGATAGCTTCATATCTAGTTGAATGTTTAGGAAAGGCTTTGCATATCGAGAGACCCAAAAGTTAATCCTAAATTATTTAACTATTGGCATTTAGTTGTGTATTAAGAGAGGGTAGGTAAAATATTAAGAAATTTTGGGCCAAACATAAATTGAATCAATAAACCAGAGGGAAACAAATAGGGATAACGACAATTCCTCGTTTATAATCTTTTTTTTTTCTAAGTTTTAGTTACAGTTTTGGCATTAGTTGTGCTGCTTTCTTTTACCTTAGTTTGTTTTCATTTTATCTATTTAAATATGTTTAAATCGATTTCTTGAACAAAGTGTAATCCAAATTGATAGGGTGTCTATATACAATCTCTATGGGATTGATATCTACTTTTTATTAGAAGCTACGACTAGTATACTTGTAGTTTTGAGCGTAAAACTGAGTTTGATTTTGTAATAAAAAAAGTTATTTAAGCTAACTGCAAAGAGGTAACAATATTTATTCCAATACTTTCAATCCTGGGTGGCAACACCACCCAAACTTTTTGTTGAATCCTAACTATGCAGGTAGCCAAATGCACACACATGGACCTCTTGAATTTCAACATGATCGATTTGAGCTTTTAGAGAGCAAGATGGATAAGATGATAGATTTCTTGGATTCCCAACTGGCACGTCAAGAAGAGTACCAAAAGCAGATATTTGGGAACCAAGAGGAAAGCCAATAGAGGATGGAGGCAAAATTTGGCCAAATTATGAAGAATCACGCTTCATCTATCCACAACTTAGAGGTACAGGTAGGTCAACTTACTAATGCTTTGTCCTATAATAATGCAGGCAGCCTACCAATCAATACCAAAGTAAATCTAAGGGAGCAGTTAACGGCTATCACAATTTTCATGGAAAAGGAAGAACAAGATACAATGGAGAAGGTTGACAGCTCGAAGGAGGTGAGCCAAGAGAAAGAGAAGAAGTAGGAGGAAGGACTACATGGTGCTAACTTGGAGAACGAGCTGTGGCCAAGCAAGCTAAAGCTTGAAGGTGTTTAGCAGGATGACGAGCCTATACATTTATCACTTACACCACTATAGAGACCATCTTGGGAGAAAGGAAATGTTCAAAAAGGAGAGTGGACATTAGAGTTTAACAATGAAGTAGTTCGATTCCACTCCCTTGAAGTTTTGGAGCATCGTGCTGCTTGGGAGTCTACATCAAGGAAAGTCGCTCTAAGCTCCTCATAGAGTTAGAGCATGCTTCTTTTGGGGCTCAAACATCCATTTGACAATGGCTAATGATGATATGCCAAGGGTCAAGCCAATGACCTTAAATTAGCATATTTGTTTTTAATTTTCTTGTCTTTATGTTTAGTGTAGTTTTGCTTTGATTTGATCATATTTAGCTTGCTTTTGAGTTTGTTTAATCTTTAACATGTTTTCCCTTTTGATATCTTGATATTTAGGTGACTTGTTGCTTTCTTGAAGATTTGTTGTGTATCACAGCTTGTTAGAGGACCAAAGGAAGAGAGGAAAAAGATTTTCTGTACCATGAAATAACGCCCCACCACTATAAACCTTTCTTACCCTTAATCTCTTTTGTTCTTGTTCTTGTGTTTTGTCATTTGTATTTTATTATGTTGGTTGTTGGTTTATGCATTTTCCTTTCCACATTGAGAACAATGTCTTGTTTAAGTGTGGGAAGGTAGTATTTGCATTTGTGTTTGCATTTTTACATGTCATTTATGATGTGTTGCATTTGTGTTTGCATTGTTTGCATTTTGTTACCTAGGATGCATGTTTTAGGCATATTAGAGTGTCGTTTTGTGTAAGCAATGGATCCACACTTGAATTATTTTGGTTTGTGATACCATACGGTTTTTGTCATGTTAGTTGGAATGAGATTGAATGTATTCTTGAACTCGGATTAGGTTACTTGAGTAGAGAGTGAACCATATGGAATGAAGAAAGTAGTTGGTTGCATAAACTTACTTAGAATTTGACACTTGCAATGAGGTTGTGTAGAGATGCATAATGAATTTTCATTTGAGCTAATGTGAGGATTGAGCTTATATGACTCCATCTATAGTCATTTCATTTCTTTGTATATGTGATGCTTTCTTAGGTTATTACCTTCAGAACTTGCTTTGAGCTGGTTTGAATTTACTGGATGCATGCTTAATAGAGATGATTAAGGTCCTTTTTGTGTTAACCTTTGGCTTAAATGACCTACCTTTTATTATCACTTGCTACCCCATTGAGTCTTAACCTTTTCTTTGTTTCTTGAACACCTCATTTTAAAACCTGAACCCCCATTAGCTTACCCACTCACAAGTTTAGTAGAGTACCAAGTGATGCATTAGTTTGGGATTGTTGGCTACAATTTTTTTTTTCTGAGATGAGCTTAGCGATACTGCTACTCTATGAGCACATTTCATTTAGCTACTGTTTTTTTTATTGTTTAATTATTATTTTTCAAAAAGAAAGAAAAAAATAAAAGAAAAAAGAAAAGAGAAAAATAGAGAAAAAGAAAGAAAAGAAAAAGGAATAACATTTAGTAGTATCAATAAGTGCGGAGTAGTAGTTTTATTCATTTATATATCTCAGACGTTTATCTTTGTCCCTTTTTGCACATAGTACTTTATGAATGCTTATGATGAGCCCTTGAACCCTCGAACCCTTTTGACCCACCTTGACCCTAGCTACATTACAACCTAAAGTAAAGTCCTGTTGATCTATCTTACCATGTAATCAATGTGAAGGAGGATTGGTGTATGAGCAGGACTATGATAGTGTTTTTTCCTATAGGAAGTTTGAGTGAAACACTATCCATCAAACACTTGAGAGAAATGAGTGAAACCATGAGGAAAATTCATTTTATGTTATACTTATCTTTGAGTGATGGTTTCATAAGTTGAGTTTGCTTGTGTGCGCTAATGAAAAGTAGTCATGATATGTGTAGTAGCTTGACACTTAAATTGACTAAAGTTTGAGGGATTACATGTTTTGATTTTTGTGAGAATGAAGTGATAGAATTGATTGGTTGTATTTGATTTTTTCTTGAGTACAACCAAAGGTTTAAGCATGGGGAAGTTGATAATTGTGCATTAGTATAGGTTTTTCTAGGTATTTGGCATTTTCTTTCATGACAGGTTGATATTATTGTATTTTAAGGCTTATTTTATTTTTTTTATTTAGCATGATCATCATTTTTATTTATTTAGTGTTTTTATTTATGTTTTATTTTTTATTCATTTAATTATTGATTTTGGGTTAGAATTAAATCTTATTGGTGTATTTATTTATTGTGTATGGTAAATTGAAATTGGAAATTGAAGTTGGAAAAAAGTGAAATGAAAAAAAAAGCTTAAAATTCGGAAGATTGAAGAATGAGGACTAAAGAATGAAGAATCGAGAATGAATTAAGAACTACAGAATGAAGCTTATATACTTAGGAGTTTCACACTTCCTAATGCCAAAAATTATAAAGGCCATTTATGGATGATAGGACAAAAAGCTTTCCTGGCTTCCTCTAAGCAAAATCAAAGCTTCCAACACTAAAGGACAAAATGCTTTAACTAAGTCCTCTCCAAGTAAGACAAAAGACCAACCTAGAGAGAGAGCCTGAGCATGATGCTGGCAGTCGGGTGGCCAAAATGCAACTCACTAGAAGACAAAAACAATTGACCAAGTCACATCATTCTCTCCACCTTTGACACTTTGACCATTCTTCTCTTCTTCTCCAACTTTTGACCAAGCAAAACGAAGGCCAACTTTTGACCAAAATAAGTAAATACACTGGGGGAGAAAAAGCCCACTAAGCTGCTAGACCAAGACTCCAAAATGCAGGAGAAGCAATCCAAAGAAAAAATGCACAGCACAGATGAGATTAGATTAAAAGCAAAAACACTGCAACCTTAGAGAGGGAAGCAAGTAGATTCAGCACACACACAAGGGAGAGCAACCACCAACACAAAACACAATATTTGATTGAAAGAAACCAAGGTCAGCAAGCACAAACACAAGTTTCATCTCCACACACAAACTTCAAGCTTTAAGAGTTCATCAAGTTCTATATTTTTTCAGATTGATTTTACCTTTATTTTATTTTACTTTTATTTTATTATGTTTTACATTTTTAGAGAATATGGACATGATTGAACTTATTTCTATTATGAAAGGCTAAGCTTATTTTAGGATTAGTTTAATAGTCATAGAACAACATGTATGAAACATACCTTCATAACATACTCTAAATCCATTTACTTTAATCACAATTAATTTCATGGAAGTAAACCATTATATGTAGAAAAAATTAATTAAAAATAAAATACCTGTTTTGAAAAGGAGAGTATGAGTTCAATTTCGTGAAATTAATCAAAATTAAGTTTACTGATAGTTTAGATATATTACAAATTAGATTATTTAAATTCAAATTTCATAAAAGCCTATAATTTACCATAGTTTTGAAAACCCCCCTAATTCTAGTACTTTAAAATGGGAGAAATCAAATTCAATCAAAATTGAGGCTAGCTAGATGCAATTAAGGGTTTAACAAGTTTGATTTTACCTTTAATTTCATAAAAAGACTATCAAATTTGAAAAAATTTAAAGAATTTACTAGAAAAGTTAAAATTTCCAATTCTCAAATGTTAGATTATTGATAAATTTAGACAAATTTCTATGAAATTGAATCTTTCAAATTATTAAAAGTCATGAATTGAACTCAATTTCATCAATAATTTCATGAAAATTTCATAAAATCAAAACCCAAATTGAAAAGATGGTTAGGGTTTACCAAATCAATTGTCTGATGAATTAGAGATAGATGTTTAGGATATTGGATTCTAGATGTGAAGCCAAGTTCAAGAAAGTTGGAGCAAGAGCTAGAGTCTTACTAGAGATTTAGAAATGCCTATGAGATGAAAAGCATGAAGTAGGATGAAAATGGACAAAAATTAGAGAATTTCTAGGAGATTTGAGGGGCAAGCTATCAAGAGCAACTAGGAATAACAGTGGGATGTGAAATCAATAGATAATTGGGATCTCAGTGTTGGAGGAAGAAGTTTGGGAGGGAAGAAAAGAAATGAGGTATAAAATGAATTAACAGGAGGGAAGAGAGGTTTAAAAATTTAATGACACTAGTCAATTAGTTTTAAACATTGGCTGACCAATATGCATTAGTTAACCATGCCTTGGACTATTGTCTTAACAAATTGCCTATGGTTATTTTCTAAATTACATTGGTCAAATATAACATTGTATTGGTCAACCAATGTGATTTGGTTTCACCTTGACTGTTCCAAAATTATTTCCAAACTAAAAATTAAGACAATAACACATAATAATGATTAAAATATGCATTATATTAGTCCCCATATGACATCTAAGAGAGGGTGAATTAGGTGTTGTTAAATTTCTCTAAGTTTTTCTAAGGCTTTTACACCTAATTAAAAGTTTCCTATTAATCTAATCACGGAAGCTAAACTATTTAATTAATCAAAATACTTGAACTAAAAGATACTTAACTAATAAATGTAGAATTATAAATAATTTAATAAACAATTGAAGTGTAGAAACTCAAGCCATATAATAAACAATAATATGATGGAAATAAAGTAACTAGGAAAAATTAAAAGAGATAGGGATAGAAGGCATAAACTAAATTTATAGTGGTTTGCAGTCAACTCTATACCTGCATCCGCTCCCCAACACTTTGCCAGAAATTTTACTATCTCAAATCACTTGTACAATTCCTTTTTTTAATGGACTCTAGGGCAACCATTACAATAACTCTTATTTTTAATAGGCTTAAGTGTAGTGATTATAATATTTTTATCTGACACCTTAATAACGCCAAAAATACGTTTAATAAGCTCTCAACTTAACCAACCTAAGTGTTTAAAAAGGCTCACAATATCACTTGAATGAATGTAACAAAAGCATGCTTGAAACTACACCAAAGTTCATTCAATCTTCACAAACACACACATAAAATGCCTCGAATCACTTGTGTATTTGTTTCACTACATTTAAATTCATAAACAACCATGTAAAACACCTATTTATAATGAAAACTTTGCATACTAGCCATTTATAACTGTTGGACAACTTTAAGATGCATTAAATTCTTTTTTCTTGAGAAAAAACTGTTTGTAAGCATATTTTGCAAGTATTGTTTATCGGACCATATGTATCGGTTAACCGTTAATTGATCAACTGATACATATACATTAGTTTACCAATCCTCCAAAACCACGCATACTGGTTTACCAAATCACTTAGGTCAACCACCATTAGTCAACTAGTTTTTGCATAGATTGGTTTTTCACACAATTTTCATATAAAAACAAATTTAAATCATCACAATATAATTACTAACACTTGAAAATACTTTTAAAAATAATTTCTAACACATCTTAACACATTTTTTTAAACATTTTTTTCAAACAACCTTTAACACATTCAATAACTCTAACATATTTATATAACTTAACCTCTTTTTCACATAAACCTAAACACATTTACATGCATCTCTTAATCTATCTTCAAAGCTCATCTTAACATTTTCTAAAAACTTATTTCACACACACTCTAACACTCACACACACACACACACACATTCCCTAAAAATATTTTAATATAATAAGAGAATCTTCTAAAATCATTTACATACGATTCCTCTTGATTATGTATCCTATATACAAAATTACTAACCATGAATACAAGATGCATGATATGAGCCTTTTCAACATTATAGGAAGATCAAGATAAGATTACATCAAAATTTATAATAATTTACATATTAAAATTCTATCTTGGTCTTCATCTTAAGCCTTTCTCTTCTTTAATCTTGATAGGCTCTATTTTATGCTCCAAGGCTCCAAAATGTATCTTCATGACACATTTTATCTTCAAGTAACCACTTTATCTTCAAACTTACCTTTTCCAAACATCAAGCATAATAAACACATTAGTAGTAACTTTTTTCCATCATTAAAATATAGGTAGAACTAACATTGGTTCAATAATCTCTCTCTTTTTAATAATGGCAAAACTAGGTGATACTAGGAGAATATACGACAAAAAACCTATACAAATAAAAACTCATTTGCTCCACCTTTAAACTAATATCACACAAATTCTACTCCTTGTTGGAATCACCAAAAAGTTCACATACTCATTTTTTTCAATACCAATCATCCTTTCCTAGTGCCATTTATTAACTTTCATTCTTTTTATCCCCCTTTATATCATACCTTAAGCATACTAAAAAATTCACCAATATCATCAATGCTCAATACTAAGTCATAAACATATCTAAAATGCCAAAACATTAATTTCACCAAAAATTCAAACTTGTCATCATATATCCAAAACCCATTTTAAAAGTCACAAACTTAGACAAATATCAACTTTATCCTAACACCCCTTAAGACTACGTAAAATCATTTAAGATTTTTTTAGGGGTCAAATTGATAGAGTTTTAATGGTTAATTTGTTGAATTATGATCCTTAATTCAATGTTTAATTGTTAAATTTATGTGTTATTATGTTTAATTTGTAGGATGAAGCTTGATGGTGAAGATTGGAGTAAAAAATTGAAGAATATCTCTCTTTTCTATCCATTAACGGACCCCTGACAGGCTCATGTTAATGGAAAAATAGGGGGCCGTTAATGGGTACAGAACTCGAGCAATAAAGGCACCTTCATAGGGTGTCGTTGATTGGAGGCAGGATGTTGTTGATAGCCAAAGTCATCAATTTCAACTCCAAATCTCCAAGATTTCAGCTTTGGCATGTGCTAATCAATGCCTTTGTCTGTTGGCACCAAGTGGGAGCTCTCTAGGTCTTGAAAACTTTCATGAACCTACAAAAAACATGCAGAAATTAGGGGGAGACGGATCTACAAAATTATAAAGAGAACTCTTCTTCTCTTACCTTAGTTTTCCTTTAGTTCTTAGCTTTAAACACTTTGTATTCGGATTTTTATAGTGTATTTTTTAGTGTCTGAATATTGCAGCTTGTTGTTAAGATTCATATATGAGTTTGGGAATTATCTAAGGGGGTTTCTAAACTCATATTATTTCTTATTTTCTTCCATTTTTCGGATTAATCAAGGTTGATGTGTTTATACTTATATCCATGAATATTCATGATTTTTTCTGTAAGATTTTGATGAATTAGAGTTTGACTGGAGTTTAAAATCAAGTTGGAAGTTCAATATACATCCAGAAGTCTTTCTAAAATTTTTTGTAACATCTAAACTTTACATTTAAGCTATTAATTTCATATCTATCAAGGTATGTTGTATAAAATGTATATCTTATATGCTTTGATGCAAATGTGTGGCTAATCATTTCTGTTGTTAAGGTTTGATGCTTTGATGATTTGA
>JAOXYD010060198.1:0-12999 GCA_028565735.1 Pinacopodium congolense
TACTACAAGTACGACCCGTATACTTGCGGTATTTGAGCGTAAAACTTGCAGTTGTTTGTTTTGCGATAAATTATTTCTTCAACACATATTTTCCAGTCTAGTGACTTATAACTTTTTATTTCTTTTATATATGTTTTGTTTTATGGAGAACATGATTATTTGTAATCTTATTGACATTATAAGTAGCTAAATTTGTTTTAGTAATTTTCACTTGAACTATGTGTACTCCTGTTTGTTAATTCAATGAAATATATTTTTTTATTAGTTATTAAGCTTAACTTTGCAATAAATCGAGAGAGTAAGCTTAGTAATCTGTGTTGAATGTACAACGAGAGTTGGCACTTAATAGAGCCATAGATAACTAGTGTATTAATTTATTTGAAATATTTTTCAATAGATTAATATATTACTATAAGTTTGCTTTATAATTAGATAGATTTTGAGGAAACACATTGTTGGTTGAGAGATCGCTGGGTCAATCCTAAGTAATTTAATTGGTGAAACTTAGTTGCACCTTGAGGGAGGGTAGTTAGAATATTAGAAAATCTTGAGCTAAGCATAAATTGAATAAATCAAATAAGAGGAAACAAATAAGGATAACAATAATTTCTGGTTATTAATCTTGATTTCTTCCAAGTTCCAGTTTACTATTTTGATATTGACTGCATTGATAATCTTATCTTTAGTTTATTTTTTCTACTTTTATTTCTTGAAACAATTTAAACCTATTCCTTAAACAAAATGTAAGTAAAATTAATAGGGTTACTAATTTCAATCCTTGTGGGATGACATCTACTTATAGTACATGTTTATGATCCATTTACTTATGGTGTTAGTGTAAAGCAAGTTAGTGGTTAACTTAGTAACTAAAAAGTTGTTTTGTACCATTGATGTGGATTGATATTTTAGCATCTTATTTAGTTTGGGAGACCTTAATTTAAGTGTTTTGATACCTTTCCTTATGTCTTTGTAAGGGCATGAATATAAGGAGTACATGAAGGTCTGACGAGTTAAGTGAAGAAAAGCATACAAATATCACTAGGCACAAGCAAGAGTTAAGAAGAGCTAGCTCCAAGAAAGGATTCAAATAGATATGGTAGAAGAAGGCCAACAGGGAGGTTCTGAATAAACACTAATGGATTTTTTTAGGCCAGGTTTGAGGCAAGAGGGATTGTATGGCCTACTATTCAAGAAAATAATTTTGAAATAAAGTTGGGTCTCCTCAACATACTTTAGTCCAATGTTTAGTTTTAAGGGTTGGCGAATGAAGATCCCAACACCCATATTGCTAATTTCCTAGATATTTTTTATACTTTTTGATTCAATTGGATGTCAAATGATGCAGTGAGCTATTGTTCCCTTTTACTTTGAAGGATCGGGCTAAAGCATGGTTGAATTCCCTCAACTCAGGTTTGATCACCACATAGGAGTGGCGAACTCAAGCCTTCCTCACCAACTACTTGCCATTGAAAAAAACAAGAAGAATTATCAAAGAGATCACAAACTTCTAAAAAAGTAATCGAAAGTCATTATATGAAGTGTGAGCGAGATTCAAGGAGTTACAGAGGAGTTGCCCATGGCATAAGCTTCCAATATAGTTTCTTTGCAGACTTTCTATAATGTGGTTAACTAAAGCACATATGGAACCATAAATACAGCTACAATAGGGTCTTTAATGAGAAAAACGATTGATGAAACATGTAACCTCTTAGAAGAGATGGCCACCAACAATTATTTATGATCTAATGAGAGAAGTAGGCAAGGCTCTAAGGAGAAAAAAGTATGATTCCAATTGATACAGTGATAGCACTCCAGACATAAATTTGAGGTCTCACCAAGAAATTGAGCAATAAGTAAGGAGCTTTTTCATCTTCAATGAAGGTCATGTAACTTTGGTGTGAGCTATGTGGCAGGATAACTATGACATAGCTAACTATTTTCTAATGAAGAACAATATAACTAAGCAAGTTAACTACTTGAGCCAATAATAGAGAAGTAATAATCCCTATTCTAACACTTATAATTTGGAGTGGAAAAACCATCCAAATTTTCCTTGGAACACTAATAATGTAGGTGGAAATATGAGAGCCCAAAGTTCCCCAAAATTTTAAAAAGATAATCCTGGATCCTTACAAAGCAAAATGGACAAGTTGATGGACGTTTTGGAGCCCAAATCTTCAAGCCAAGAGGAAGGTCAAAAGTTTATAAAAGAAAATTTTGATCAAATAGCGAATAATTATGCATCCTTCTTCCACAACTTAGAAGTGCAAGTGCGCTGATTAGTCAATGATTTGTTTTCTCAGAGTGTGGGGAGCCTTTTGAAAAATACTAAGGACAATCCCAGAGAAAAATTAAAGGCCATCAAAGTGATAAGTGGATGAGATCTAGAAGGGTTAATGGAGAAGGGTGAGAGTGCCACAAGAGAGAACCAAGAGAAAGAGGAGGGTAAAGAGAAAGTGAAAGAGAAGGAAGAAGAGAAAGAGGAGGATAAACCTTACAACCTACCACCATAGTAATAAAGATCCCTTAACATTTTGGAAATTCAATCTATCCACAAGACTCCAAGTTCTTTGAAAAATTGAAGAAATTGTCATTTTTAGAAGCATTATAGAATATGCCGAAGTACGCTAAATTTTTATAGGATATCATGATCCAGAATCACCCTTGGGAAGATAACCAAATGGTGGAATTTACAATAATTTATAGCTTAATCATCACCAAATACATGCCATCCAAGTTACAAGATTCATGGAGCAATAGAAAGGGATAATTAAGAGAAGAAAAAGGAGGCTTAGAGTAAGGTTAAAGCTGTATCCTTGTAAACTTAAGACTAACTTGAGAGAACCATCTAAAATCTCTCAAGGTTACAAGCATGGGGAGCTAAGGATGGAAGACTCCAAGGAATAAACTATCAAGGTTATTGGGCATCATGGTAAGTTATATTTGAGAGACTTTCCTTAAAAAAAAAAAAGGGGGTGGCTTCTTCCCTTTTATTCCACTAAAAGATTAAATTGGTTATGGTCAAGCTAATGACCTTAACTTAGCATATTTATTTTCCTCTATGTGTTTTAATTAAGTTGAATATGTTTCTTAATTTTTTTATTACTTTATTTGATTTGTTGACTCCTTTGTTTTCCCTTCACTTTGTGGATAATGTGTTATTTAATTTAAATTATTTATTTGTTGTTTAATTAAAATTTTTGATGAACTGATGATGGATTGAATTTTTGTTTCTTATTTGATATTTAAGAACGAATAAGGTTAGAGAAAAAATTGCAAAAGGCACCCAAACACAAAAAATATCTAGAGGCAAAATGGCTACAAAAACAGTTTAGGCCATAGTTGTGGCATTTGAACAACCATCGCCAAAAGATTAAAAGACAAAATAGTCATGACCAACATCTTTAAGCCACGTTCATAGAGAAGAATAGCCACGCTCATGGCATTTTAAGCCATGGTTGTGGAGTTCCATGAAGAATAAAAATAAATAAATAAATTTAACTTTCAATTTTCAAATTTAAAACATTAAAAATAATAAAAAATAATTCTAGCCATAGCATGGATGACTGAAGTCAGTTTAGTGGGGGGTTTTAACCTCCACTCTCTTACTTTCTTTTCAATTCTTCTACTCTTTTCCCTCTCTCTAAACCCGACCCCCTTTTCTTCTCTCCAAATTTCATAAAATCACTACACATTAATTCCTCATCTCTAAGTTCTTTATTTTCCATCATCATTTATCAATTTTTATTAGCCATCTACGAATTTCCTACTTTTTTTTTTCAAATTTTTAGTTCTCTATTAATATCTTCTTATATTTTTTATTTTTTTACTTTATTTTGTTTTTGTCTTTTTTTGTTCTCAGATTTTCTTTCACAATGGCTCAAGAATTAAAGAAGCCGTCTACGTTCTCAAAGGACCGACTTAAGGAAATCTTCTCTGTCCAAGGGTTGGCCTATATGTCCATTTGGTATAATGCTCCATTTAATATTTATCATCCAGATGAAGGTAAGTGTCTGCACATTATGAATCATAGAGATTTGATGTCTCCTTAATTCTTTTAATTTTATTTGTTAGACTATTTAGGATTAACCACAAAATAGAATCCTTAGCTAAAAATATTGGTTGGGACAAATTTATTCATTGTAATTTTGTTGCATATCCGAAATTAGTTCTAGAATTTTTTTAAACCCTACAATAAGATGAAGCCATGTTAGATTTGTTTTGGTTTCGTTTACTTGGTTCACTATACAAATTGGATTACACTATTATGTGTCAATTTTTTAACTTCCCAATGACTAAATTGTTTTATCAGCATGATGATTTTAATGTGCATGCATATTGGCATACTCTTACGGTGGAGCCAAGATTTAACTCCTAGAATGCATCAAACTTTTTAATTAGAAGTCCTGAGTATTTATTGTTGCATAAATTTATGTGTGTAATACTTTTTAGCAAGATAAAAAGAAATACATGTTTTACACAAGAACATTTTATCCTTAGTGCATGGAGCATAAGCATAAAATCAACAACCATACAGAATGTTTAGGTCCAATGTGAACGTTATTACTAAACCATGTAGTTATACAGGCATGATTTTCATTATTACTATGCTTGCATTCATTATAATGTTAATTTATAAAGTTATCCTACCATGGAACCTAAATATTTTGACATTAGGCACTTGCAAATATTGGAGACCTTGGAACCTCGTTTTATGGTGCTCTGATATCCCCTTTCTAGAACTACTATTGTTAATAAGAGAATTAAGACATCACCACCTTGGCCAATGTCCTCCCATATCCCTTTGAAAGATCAAGTTGACCCTTTAACTCCATCTACAAAAGTCGAAGGGTAGAAACAAGAACTCCATGTGATGAACATAAATACTAAATTGATGATTAGGAGAAACAAGCAATTGGAGGATCAGATAAACACCATCAAATTGCAAGTCCAATAGGTCTTAATATAGCAGTGCTCTCAGGATTGGAAGCTCAAGAAATATTTTCATATTTAGAACATCGAAGTGTCTCCCCCAGCACCTTTTGCACCAGAATTTCCATAAGATTTCTCTGTCCCATTTATTTTGTTTTTTCATTATTAGTTTTTTTATTTGCATTTTGTGTTTCATTGTGATGTTATACTATCAGTGCTTGGTTTTCTCTTCAAATGGAGGACAATATGTTGTCCAAGTGTGGGGAGGTTGCACTTGCTTTATTATTTTCATACTGCATGCCATTTACAGTTTACTACTTGCATTGTCTATGGCTTGCCATATAAGACGCATGTTTTAGGTTTATTAGGTCATCTTTTACACTTGATTCTTTGTGATGTGTGTTATACCATGAAATTCTATCATTGTAACTAGAATGAGATTGAATTGTGTGCTTGAATTTGAATTAGATTACTTGAGTAGAAGGTGAACCATGCTGATTGATTAAAGTAGTTAGTTGCATAAACTTGATCAAAAATTGATACTTGAGTGATTAGGCAATATGTGAAAGCATGATAAATTTTTCATATCAGCTTATAAGAGGAATTGAGGCTATATGACTCCACTATAAAGTAATTTCATTTTCCTTATTGTGTGTGACAATCCTTTAGGAGGATTACCTTCAGAACTTGCTCTAAATCGGTTTGAAACTATTTCATGCATGTTCTACGGAAATAATTAAATCCCTCTTTACTTTTAATACATTGGCTTAAATGACCCACCTAATGTACTATCCCTTGTAACCCTTTTTGAGTTTTTACCCTTTTCTTTGTTTCTAAATTAATCACCCTATTTTAAAGTCTTTAGTGAATATTGTTTATAGTTTGGGACTTTTAGTTTACAGTTCATTATGAAATAATTTTAGAGACATCTTTTCTTATGTTATACACTTATTTGTTATTTTAATTTCTCATTTTTTTAGTTTTATTTAAAAAAAGACAAGGAAAGAGAACCAAATAAAGCAGCAAGAGCTAGTCCCAATAATAGCCAATGAGGAGTAGTCAAGTAGTTAGTTGTAGTCTTAATACCTCAGAACTTATATTTGGTTATCCTTGTATGCTTAGCACTTTGTGTTGAGGAATGGCTAGTAAATGATATAAATATGTTCTTAACATGATTCCATACATGACTGAAGGTTGAATTTTTTTTAAATGAAGAACTTAATGCTTATTATAACTTGATCACTTAGAATAAAGTTAAGAAACAACTTAGGATCTTAGAAATCTACCTAATTTGTTGACATTTCATTAAACAACATGATTTAAATCATTGCAAGAACAAACCTTGATTTATCTTGAGGGCCATAATCTAAAATTGGAAATTTTTAGGTTAAGCTTCCAAAACTTTATCATTAATGTTTAAGAATAATTAATCGCCAAACTTTAAGATAAGTAATCAGAGAAAAGGCATTGTCTTAACCATAACATTTCTTTGATTTAGTAAAGTGACATTAGGAGAAGTCTTTTAATCCCTAATTAATTTATTTAGATTATTCAGAACTAATTCCTTAATAAAATAATCCATTAGGTGATCCTTAAACCCAAAATTAGTCATCTTTGCATAGCTTTGCAATTTTAGGTTAATTTGGTATTTTCGGTTAGTAGTTTCATTTAGTTTGGATTTTTTTAGAAAATTGTGACCTAATTGACTTAGTACTCTCGAGCTAGAAATCCTTTTAGGAGGATAACTTAGATCTTAAATATTCCATTATATTACTTGTGATTTCTATACTTGCCATAGTTGTTTCTTTTCAAAGGATTAAAAGAAAGTGTGCTTAATTTGGTAATCGATTTGGAATATTAGGAAAATTTGAAGAAAGTTAGTTTGGAGCATATTTATATTGTATATATTGTTCAAACTTGTTTTAATTGCTTTTGTTTGAATTGTGTTTTGTTTATTTTGTTTTTTTTCATTCTTGAGCAATTTTCTTTAATTTCCTTGTCATATTTTGCATGCATATTTTGGGTCAAAAATCTAAGACTCTTGAATTTTATCCAAAACTTGAATGAATCATACATATGAAAAAGAAAGAAACTAGAGTGAGCACTTCTGAAACTATAGTGGAAGAAACTTTTAGTGAATAATTCTTTGATTTAGGCATGGATCCACTAGCACAATCATCGAAGAGACCTTAAGAGGGGGATGGACAACTGACTAGGAGGGATTTAGTTTTAGGCAATAAAGGGTGACTTGTGGCAAGTATTATGTGGTCTAGGGTCAATGCAAATGACTTTATAATTCCACATAAAATCATTTCTATGCTTAAAGACTCTCAATTTAGTGGTACACCTTGAGAAGATCCTACGGAGCATTTATAAATTTTCCTTAATATTTGTGATTTTTTTAAGAGTAACGAAGTTTCTGAAGACACTAATAAGCTTAAGATTATTCCCATTTCCCCTAGAAATAAGGCTAGAGAATGGCTTAATACCCATCCACTTGGTTCCATTACCATATGTGGAAATTTAATGATGATATTTCTAGTTAACATTTTCCCAGTTGCTGAGATTACAAAGATGAAAACTTAAATTAGTTCCTTTATTCTGTATGAAAATGAGAGCTTATATGAGGCATACAAAAGCTATAATGAAATGTTGGTCAAGTGTCCAAGTCATGGCTTTCATATGTGGCAACAATTTGACATATTTATACTGGCCTTACCCCTTCTACTCGTTGTAATATAGATACTACAGTTGAAGGTAGCTTTATGCACAAGACTCTGGAAGAAGCTTATAATTTGATTGATGAGATGGTAATTAATAGTTTTTAATATAATTCTAAACGACATTTGAAAAAAGCCATATCGGGTGTATGAAATAAATGATATAGTTGCTTTAGCGGTTTAAATGGATGTCTTGAATAGGAAATTGGGATTTAAGTTGAATACAAATATTGTAGTACTTCCTCTTATGTATCTTTAGATGATCAAGTAGATAGTTCTTTTTCTAGAAAACTTGAGCAACCTCAATATGTTAACTACAATAGGCAAAGTAAATGATCCCTACTACAATACTTACAATCTTAGAAGGAGAAATCACCCAAACTTTTCATGGTGTGACAATCAAAATAACTATCAACTCCTATCCAACATACAAGGAGTACCACCACCAAGCTTTAAATCCTACCACCTCAACCTAAAAAATCAAGTTTAGAAGAAACTATGCTGAATTTTATTTAGGGTAATAAGTCTCAATTACAAAACCATGAAGCTTAAAAAAAATTCTAGACACTCAAGTTGGATAACTTACGCAGCTTTTAGGTAAATTTACTAGTACAACTAAAGCCAATGTTAGAGCACATTAAGGCCTTTACTCTGATAAGTAAAAAACAAAATGGAGACTAAGGAAGTAGAAAAGGAGGAGGAAAAAACAAAAAAATTGTGATGAAACAATAGTGGAAGCATTAAAAGGAAAATTAAAGAGAAAGGAAGATGAGAGGGAGAGTTAGGAGCAGCCGCTTAGACTTTTTACTGAACGAAATTTTCAATCATAGCAGTTTAGAATTCCTTACCCACAAAAACTTGAGAATTCAAATTTGGATAAGCAATTGTGGAAATTGTGGAATAGTTTAAGAAATTACACATAAGTATCCCATTCACAAACACAGTAGCATAAATGCCAAGTTATGCTAAATTTGTAAAGGACATGTATCAAAAAATAGGAAATTAGAAGATTATGAAACAATAAAGTTAAATGAAGAATGTTTTACAATATTTCTTAAGAAGTTACCTCCTAAGATCAAGGACCTTGATAGTTTTACCATTCCATATGCAATAGGTAACATGAAAATAGATAAGGCTCTAATGGACCTAGGAGCAAGTATTAATTTAATACCCTTATATATTTTTAAGAAGCTAGGATTTGAATAACCAAAGCCTACAACAGTTTTATTGTAATTGGCAAAATAGGCCAAACTTGGAAATTATGTTTACCCTATAGATTCCTTGGTGCTTGATATGGAGGAAGATAGTAAGATGCCTATTATTCTTGAATGATTATTCTTGGCTATAATCAAAGCATTGAATGATGTGCATGGCAGGAAATTAATTCTAAGATTCTAAGATCAAGAAATAGAGTTTCATGTTTTAGGGCAATGTAGCACCCTATGGATTATGATTATTTCAATTTTATTAGATTTAACCAATTTAAGAGTGAGACTTTTATTGTATTATGTTCTGATATTTTATAGAAGTTATTACGTCTTTCTCAATCTACAGATTTAGATGAGGACGACATTAGTAAAATTTTAAATTCTTTAGACATAAGAAAGGTGCTCCCTAGTTAGTGTCTATCCATAAAGTTTGAACTTCATGATAGGTTAATCAAGTCATTACCTAGATTATCAATAAAGAAGCCACTTAAATTAGAACTTAAGCCTCCTTCATCGCATCTAAAGTATACATTTCAACTGTATTGCATTTACCTACTATTATTTCTTCATCATTGACTGATAGTATAAAGGACAGTTTGTTGAGATTTTTGCGCGATCATGTAAAAGCCTATAGTTGGACCATTTGCAGACATTAAAGAATTAAGTCCTTCAACTTGTAAGCATAAGATTTTTATGGAAGATAGAAGCAAATCAAAAGATCAACCGCAATGAAGATTGAATCCAAACATGAAATAAGTAGTGAAACTATAGATGCTTGACTACTTTTCCTATCTTTAATTCATCTTATGTTAGCACAATTCAAGTGGTACCCAAGAACGGTGGCACTACTGTGATTCAAAATGATCATAGTTATTTGACAGTGACTAGAAAGGTAACTGGTTGTCGTAGATGTATAGACTATAGAAAATTAAATGATGCCTTAAAAAGACTAGTTGATAGGATGGTAAGAGATATAAAGAGACAAATTTGATGCTAAATTGGGAAAAGTTTGATTTTATGGTTCAAGAGTGAATTGTACTCGACCATAAGATATAATGTAAGGGAATAGAGGTAGATCTAGCCAAGATAGATGTGATCGCTTGACATTCACTTGCAAATTCAATTATAGTGGTTAGGAATTTTATTGGTCACACTAGCTTTTACCAGATGTTGTCTAAGGATTTTGAAGAAATAAGGAAGCCTCTTACTGATCTTTTGACATAGGATGCCTATCAGGGGTTAAATTTATATTATTTTTGGATCTTATTTGATATTAATTTAATCCTAGTTTATTGTTTAAATGTTCCATTTATGTGTTATTATGTTTACTTTGTAGGATCAAACTTAAAGATGGAGATTAGGGTAAAAAGATGGAAGTTTTATCAAAAATCAATTGAAAGTCAACAATCAACGACACCCTGCCAGGGCCACATTATGGATGAACAGAGTACCATTGATGGATGAACAAGATGTCATTAATGAATGATAGTAGTAATTTTTTGACTTAAATCTTCAACAGTTGTAACTTTTTTTTTTCCTCCACTTGCAGCTGCACCTTCCCTATATAAAGGGACCTCTCCTAGACATTTTAGACACTCAGACTTAGATCAAAACACGCTTTCTTTCTTTAGCTTTTAGATCAAAGTAGTTTCTTTTGTAATTTGACTTTTTCATGTTGTTTGAAGTTCCAACAGCTTCATATTCGTAGTTCAGAGTTAGATAACCATCTAGAGATGTGATTTGATTCATTCTAAACACTTAATTTTGTGTATTATTATTGTTATTTTGAATTAATTAGAGTATTGTTGCTTTATTTACATTTATTATGTTATTTGATTAATTATATTTCTTAATATTTAAATTTAGTTAATTTATCATGCGAAATCTGTTTGTCAATTATTAATTGTGTCAAAATATGATTAATGCTTGATTAGTGAATTAATCTTTATTATATAATTCTTAATGCTTTCCCTAAATTGATCACTTAGGATATTACCTTCAGATAATCTAGGATCAGACAGTATCTACCTAGATTATTACAAACGTTAATAAATAACGTGGTTTAAATCAATGAACTAACCAAAGATTGGTTGATCATGAGGGTGCTAGTTTTTGATTAGGATGATTTAGGACTAGACTTCCTAAACGTTAAGCCTATTACTTAAGTCTGAAGCATAACTAAACTTCAGGATAGGACTAATAGAGATAAGTCAGTGTCTTAACCACAAAACTGCCTTGATCGAGTGAAGACCTTAGATTAATTCTCATTGATCTTTGAATCAATTAAATCATCAACCACTAAAATTTATGTGAATAATTTAGGAAAACAATCTGTAAAACTTTTACAATTGATTAGAATTTTTCTAAGCTTTTTAGATTAGCTTTTATTTATTTATTTTCTTTAATCATAAAGTTAGTTGTTCTCTAAATAATTGTAATCTGATTGACCTAGTACTTACATCTGATAAACTTACTCGTGAAATTGATACTTAGAGTCTTAAATATACTCTACTTTATTACTTGATTCAATCGGTATCCTTGCCGAAATTTTGGCCTTAAATTGATTGATAAATTGTGCAATGAAAGATATATGAACTTGAACTAATTTTATATGTGGCCAATTGCAATGAAGTTTTTAGTGCCATTGTTGGGGAAGTAAATTGTAATAGTAGGGATATATTAATCTCAGTTACTCTAGAGTTTGTTTTATTTTGTTTTCTTTATTTTGTCTGTTCTATGTTTCAGTTTTTTTGTTTCTTTCTTTGTTTTTTAGTTTTTTGGATATCTTTTGGTAGCTTACTTGAGTTATCAAGAAGATGTGTAGGCAAAACAATCATTGGCGTGATAGCCAATGGTATGAACCTGAAGTTAGAATTAATTGGGGCGATAGTTGGATAAATTAATTTGACAATTTTGAAACCTATACCCAGGATTTTGAGGATTACCCTGATTAGTCTTGGCTGAATTCTTTTTGTTTTGAACAAGCTTCACATTTTCCTAGTCAACTGTATCCTAAGTGTACAGATGAATGTACCTCTAGTTGGATGGATAATCTTGATTATTCTTGGCTTAATAAGGCTGCACTTATTTGACAATTAGAAAATCCTTCTTAGACTGAGCATGATTAAAGAACAATGGAGAAAATTTTAGAATCAATTAGGAAAATTGATCATATAGAGCTAATTGAACTAGCAAGTGCGAGTGGTGAGTCAGTATCAACTTTAGGTAACTCAATTTTAGGTCATTAAAAATAAGATAGTTGAGGAGTCTAAGATAGCATTTGAGAGTACAGATTTCATAAGTGTTACAGCTTTTCATTTGTGAGCAGAAGTTGTATGCTTTTCATTTTTTCCACGCTGTTTTATTCAAGGTAGTCATTTTGAACTCAGAACCCTTCTGATTGGTATAGGAAATTTTTCAAAATTGGTTTGTCATTATTTAAAGGATGAGGATGAGAAATTAGGTGTTGGACCGAAGCTTGGGTTGAAAATTCTCTAACACCAAGGTCCAGCTATAAGACATTAAAGAAGCTCTTTTTGGGAGGCAACTCAACCATAGAATTAGGATTTCATATGCTTTCAATAAAATAATATGCTTTTTGAATGCTTTCGATATGTTTTATTTTAATGGGCTTTGTTGTGATTATTTTTAGTTTTGTGTGTTTTCTTGAATTCTTGGTGCTTTGATGTTTTGTCCTTACTTTTTAGATAGACGCAATTCACATCAACGGAGAGCTTTGATGTTCACATATTCGTCCAAGTGTATTCATTTCCTTTCTCAAGCATTTTATGCTTATTTGTTGATTTATGAACATTGGGGACAATGTTCAATTTAAGTGTAGGGGAAGGAAATGTTAGTTGAGCACACCTGAGTATTTATTATCTGATACTATATCAATTTATCGATTTTCTTTTAATAGTCTATAATTTGTGGAATTTGTTTTCAATTTTGATGCTTATTATTGTCCATTTTTTCATTTGAATTCTATTATTTTGACAATTTAAAATTTTATATGATTAATTTTTATTATTAATGACTAAATGCTTTTAACTCATTTCACAATTTAGATAACGGATACTTGATGATTAGAATGATATTCCATATATAAAATGGAACTTATTGAGTAATATTGTGCATTA
>JAOXYD010060209.1:0-26684 GCA_028565735.1 Pinacopodium congolense
TATATTTTCAAACCAAACACTGACATAGAAACTCTTTAGTAGTAAACCAAACAAAGTAATACCTATTTCATTCTATTCCTGATATTTTCTATTCCTAAGAATAATTATTCTATTCCTTATCTATTCCAGCCTTTAAACTAAGCATACCATTAAGGAAAAATGAAGAGTCACAAACAAAAAAAGAACACAAATGTAAAATCTATCCAAATCCAGCAAGTATATGGTAGGAACACAAATAAAATACTTAAGGAAAATGAAGAGTTATGAAAAAGCAAAGAAGACAAATGGAAAATCTGACTAGAGATATGAACATGAGGAATGAAAGCTAAGAAAGCTAAATTAGGCCAGCCAAGAGGAACAAGAATAAGAGGAACGAACATGACCAACTACTGCGATTCCCAAAAGACTAAACCTAGATAGCCACAATAAGCAAGAACAAATTTAACTCCAAGAAGATATAAATCAAGTCACTAAGATCACAATCAAGGATAAAATAAGGATATGAATGCCACACTCCATAATATATGAGAAAAGGGAGTGATTAGTGAAGTTTGAATGCCACAAATTGAAACAACCTTGATAAGTTCTACAATTCAATAAAGAACCTAAGAGAAGTTTTCTATCAATTTTCATAAAAGATGTCAAAAGCTATTTTTGAATATAATACATGTAGATTTATATGTCCTAAACATAAACTTAGCGAAAGAAGTGAAAACAAGTCTGTTTGATATAGCCATTAACACAAATTCGTATGAACTAGCCTTTGTGGGATAAAAAATGCATTGATGACCCAATTGACTATAATATATGCCCACTAAGTTCCATATAATAATACTTGAGTTGTATGTTCCATCTAAGAGAAGCCTTGAAGATGAAACTTGTTTAATGCAAATATCTTGAATCAGTCCATTAAGTACATCCTTCATCTTCTTAGCCCTTGACCTTGTAATTGAACCATTTAGAATGCACAAAGGGTCTCCAGTAACAGTTCACATATTAGTTCCTTATTTGTCATCAGCTGCTAGCTTATATTTCTTATTTTTTTTTGTTGACGATCTACAGTGGCAGAATGGTTAGCAGTGTTTTTGGTGGGGTAACGAAGACTAGAACTCTTCTACTTCTCCAAAAGTGGGAACTTGTTGATACTGAGGTTTCATTTAGGAAGGTGGCCCAGGGAGCTCTGAATCAGGGTTTCCTTGGGACTTGGCTACTATGTTTTGGCTAGAGGCATGGCTAACTTGTTAAACGCCTCCCTCTTCAAAGTCCTCTGAGTCACAGATTTGGATAAATTCACTACGGATGACCTTGATATTTCACTTGCACACTTTTCTTCTAGAGTAAATTCTCTGGACGAGGGCTTCATGCCTAAAAATTGATACCAACTCATTAGCCAAGCTAGTAGAAGAGTGGTCACTTGCCAAACCTAAAGACCATTGCACACATGCAAAATGGAAAACTATTAGAATATTAAAGGTTCCAATTGGCTTGGACATATTAGGGTTGAGAAAGTTTGCTAGAATAGGAGTAAAAGAGGTAAAGATATCTCAAACTAGGTGGATGGTGGAAGCACACAAGTTCTAGGCACTAGTTTACTGGTTCTTCAAGATTCTATTATTCCTCTGCTTCGACACTATGTAAATGGTTACGAATAGAAAAATAATGAGGAGGGCACTCTTAACTGACTGACTCCTAGTGTGTTGAAAGTGCCAAAGATTAGTAGAGATTAGGGAATAGGGGGACCAAGTAACCTTGTTGAGTTGCATCAAGGTAATCCAAAAATGGAGGGAGTAGTCACAGTTAAAAAACAGGTAAGGCTTTCCCCATCTTCCATGTAAAGAGAGCATAAGTCTTGAGTAACATCAATATTGGTGAGAATTTGATGCCTTGAAAACCTATGGGTTCCTATGCTTGGTTCCTCCATGGAGGGTGAGTTAAGGCCTAAGATTCGACCAAAAGGAGTAGTTGATGGGCAATAGTTGAATATTTTTGTGCTACACCTTGTTGTTCTTGAGGGACGAAGGAGGCTAGGTAAGCCGAAAGATGGTTATTGGTTCAAGAGGATGCACAGTTTCCCTGCTTTTTCATGATAAGAAGGAGTAAAGAAAATGCCTTTAGCCAATGTTCAAGTACCAGGCACTACAACGCTGAAGTAACCCATGCCATACTCCAAGAAAAAGTTCAAATGACCTTCAACAAAAGGGTACATATACCTGAAATCGACAAAGGTGGGTTGATAGAGAATACCTTAAGGGCGCGAGACTACTCTCTCCAAGGAAATCAGCAAAATAACGTCATTTCTTGGCAACTCCTATGTTCAAAACAAGAAGTTGTCTAATTAGACCATGAATTAAAAATGTCTGGAAAAGTTCTATTACTATTTCGCTTTTAGGAACTTATGCTTTTAGCCCATATACCTTCAATTAGCTCCTACCTCCTTTAATCTTCTTAATTCTTGTCCTTATGATTAGACCACTATTAAAGCTAAAAAAATTGGAATTAATTTTTGTGTCTTTAACATCTTTTGGATTCTCATCATTCGCTATCTTCTCAAAATGATTCATCCTCGAATCATCACCTACATTAAAAGGAGATAAATTAACAGCATTAGAAATAGTAGGCACACTACCCACTAGGCTAATCTATCTTATATGCATTATTATTATCCTTGAAGTCACTTGAAATGGACCACTCCCTTTGGTTGCAATTTAGATCACCTTTAAATTTGAAATCTCTCCTTGCACATATGCAGCCAAACCACTAGGCTAAAAAACAACTTGTTTTTTCCCTTTATTAGCTTGACTAACGTCTTGCTCCATTTTCCTTTCAATATTTTACCTTGCTTTTGTCATGAATTTGCTTGACAAAATCTACCTTCTTTTGACTATCTAAACTTAAACGCTTATTAACAAGTAAAGGTGATAAATCTAAAAGAGTTAAGGGATTAAAATCATATACAATTTCAAAATGTGAAAATTTAGTTACACTAAGAGAAATCTATTATATAAGCAAACTCAACTTGTTGCAAATACTCTTCCTAGATTTTCAAGTTCTTTTGATTTATAGCACGCAATAAAGTAGATAAACTATTATTAACTACTTCAATTTTCCCATCCATTTAAAGATGATTTATAGTAGGAATTAAAATTTTTTTACCTAAATTATTCCATAAAGTTTTCCACTCATCCCATTCTTTCATGCGAATTTAGTGATATCAACATTTTAAATCAATTTTATAAAACACATAAGCACCATGCAATTCATCAAGTATATCATCTAATTAAGGAAGGGGATGTTTATACTTCATAATGATTTTATTTATGGTGTGACAATCAAAACACACATGCCTTGTCCCAACCTTCTTGTCCCATCTTTTTTAGGCATTAGTAAGATTAGAATCGGATAAGGACTCACACTTTCTCACATATATCTCCTTCCTTAAATTATTCAACTTGCCTTTCTAGCTCTTTGGTCTCCTTTAGATTGCTTTTGTAGATTGGTCTAATTGGAATAATTGCACCAAGAATGAAATTAACTTGATGTTCTATTCCACTAATTGATGATAAATAATTAGGCACTTTGTTAGGAGATAAATAGTCAAACTCATGCAATAGAGAAATAAAAACAATAGGCAAAGAAGAGTCATTATCACTAGCATTAAAATAAGCTTCCTTATACATAAGTGCAAGTATAGGCTGTTTGGAAAATAAATTCTCTTGATATCACTCTATTTTGCATAGAAACTCACCTTTCTCTCTTTCTTTTCATTTTGAACACTTTCTTTATTTTTCTCTCTCTTATTTGCTCCTTTTCCTCAATTTCTCTCTTTTCTTTTAAACAACCTCACTTTTATTTTCACTCTCTTTCTCTTTTATTGGCTTCTTTAATCTCACTTAAGAGTGAATGTAGTGTATGTGGTTTTAATCTCTCTTACTCTCTTACTCATAGTTTGTATACCCCTTTACGCATACCTAGTGAAACAGGAGTTGATATCTCTATGGATATATTCTAAGATGGCAAATTTCATTTCTTTCCATAAAACTGATGATGCCAATAATATTACTAATTTATTTTTTAAGGAAGTAGTTTGTTTGCATGGTACGTTGAGAAGCATAGTTTCTGATCGTGATGCAAAGTTCTTAAGCTACTTTTGGAAGATGTGTGATAAGTTGGGAACCAAACTTCTTTTCCTAACTACTTTCTATCCACAAACTGATGAGTAAACTGAGGTAGTAAACCAAAATTTATTTACTTTGTTGCATTCTATTATTCAAAAGAATTTGAAGAATTGGGAAGAGTGTTTGCCATATGTTGAGTTTGCTTACCTCAAACTGTGCATTCTCATATTCAAAAGTGTGCATTCAAACCTGACTTATCACTACTTCTTCTCATCTATTCTAGAGTGTGGCATCTATATCCTTCTTTTATTCTTTGTTTGTGTTTATTATGACCTGATTTAGCTTTTTTGTGTGCAGATTCTGTAGTTTTTGTTCTTTATTTTTATGAATATTCATCTCCCTAAGTATCTATTCGTCCTCTCACTCTTTCAAATCTTTGATTGTTGTATTCAAGCATCTATTTATGTTGTTGACTAATTTTGTACTACTAGATTTTTAGATCATACAATTTTTTTGAGTAATTGAGATTATGCAGATTCCTACTCAAGTCATTATATTCCGATTTTTAGCAAAAGAAAACCAAAAAAATGAAAAAAAAAAAACAAGGACAAAAGGTGCGAGTCAAAATCTAGTCAATTTAATTTTCTGCGCTTCTTATTCCACGCACAACTAGATCAGATTCTTTTCTTCCTCCAAAACAATAGTCACTATCTTGCTAAGTGAACACCTGTTGTTAGTCTATCATTCCAACTTTTTTTTTAAGAAAAGCATGAATTAATTAAGAAAGACGAAGGTATATACAAGCAAAACTAGAAAACCAAACCAAACGGCAACTAAACATAATAATACAAGGAACCAAAAGACAAATTAAAAAACCTAAAAGGTTGACTACCGCAAATACAAATCTAGAAGAAAAACCTAACACTAAAAGCCAACCCCAAAGAAGGAGAACTCAATGCCCGATATGCAAAGGCTTCTCGAAGTAGTCAAAAGTAGCTAGGGGGATGGAAAAGTCCAAGCCAACTTGGTCTTAGGGGGCACGGGACTACCGAGTCTGTTTGGACTTCTTGGCAGCCTTCTCTTTGGTAGTCTTATAAAGAGGGGTGCGGGATCTTTTCTTGGGGCCATAGGCTAAATTTAACTACTTGGATGGGATAGGAGAACCCAACATCTGAGCACTGGCAAGGGAGGGAGAAGGCTGACCCAAAGGCGTAAGAGTCACTAAATGCTGAGGCAAGGGGGAGACTGGCTCTAGAAAGGGCTTGGATAGAAGGAAGACTCCATCTCATCAACACTGGAATCCTCATAATCATTAATGAGGATAGGCTCAATATGATAGGGCAAATAGTGGAGTGAAGCAGCCTAATGCCTGGAGTAGATACGATGCAACAAAGCCTCTCTTCTACACAGGGGAGGGGAAGCCCCCACACGCTGGCTTGGAATAGAAAATGACAAACTTGTAAGGCAAAATAATTAGAGCATCATAGATTCCATGAAATCCGAATCTCCTGATTGAGAAAATTAGCAAAGTCTGGCACTTTGGATGGGAAAATGCCTCTGATAAGCTGGAAGATATAGGATTCCAATTGTTGAGAACAAGCGAGAGTGTCATTGAAAATTATTTTGTTCCTCTCCTTCCAAATCAAAACACTAGAGGCAACCATAATAGAGATAAGAGTAGCCTTCGCAGATTTCCTAGGAAAAAACTATTTAAGCATGATACAAATAGAGGATAAGGACATAGGTTTGCAAAAGATGTCACATTTGGTGAGTAAGTTGGTCCAAATCTTAGTGCTAAAGGCAAAGGAAATAATGCAGAAGTCGGGGCAATAGTCAAATTTGAGCCTATGACGAGCATTGAACTTCCTTTTAAGGGCAAGTTCGAGAATAAAGCTGTGATAGGGAAGCACAAATTTTGACCAAATCAACTAGAAACTAGGGAAGGACCCAATATCATAATGAAGAAACTTATAAGCCTCATCATTGGAAAAGGATTTAGGAGAGCTAACCCATTCTAAGCAATCACAGCAATGAAGATTGGGGGCATAAGGGATGGGAATCTGCTTGAGCTCCAGCAGATTAAGGGAATTAGCTTTAGGCCATTGCCAACCACCATTATGTATGATGCTAGCAACCTTGTAACCTCGAGGAAGTTCCGAATCATAACGAAGTCGATAAGAGAATGTATAGAGGATAATACCTGCCACAGGCCAAGGATTAGTCTAGAGGTTTGTAGCTAGCCCATCACTAATCTTATTTGGAATTTAGTTATGAAGGAGTCCCTGGCCTTAAGAAGTTTCACCCAGCTCCACGAATCCCTATGGGAGGGAATATATGCCCAGAAACTATTGGATGTACCCATTTAACCTATAACGCTTCCTTATTAGAGAAGAAGATCCAAATCTGCTTAGCAAGCCATATTCCACAGTTTGAGAAGCTAAATGCCAAGGCCACCCACACACTTTGGAGTGCATACCTCCTTCCAATTGACTTGAGCATGATACATTATTGGCAGTACTAGACCAAATAAAACAATGCAGCTTCTTCTCCAAATCCTTGGTAATACTGGTAGGGAGTAGAAAAAGACCAGGCCAGTACACATGAAAGGAGTGCAAAGCAGAAATCACTAGCATTGGAAAAGTAAAAAACCTAATTTATGGTCTTAAAGGGAGGCGATTACGGAAAAGATGGGGAAGGGAGGATCTATTTGGTGATGACCCAGCGGGAGGGTGGGTTTGAGGGAAAGGATGGCGGAGGTAACTGGATGTTGGTGGGAAGGGTGGTCGACATGGTAGTATAGGGGTTTTGAAGTTGAAGCTAGGAAGGGGAAGTGAGGATGACTTTTAGAGGGGAGAGTAGGACTCGACCATAGGCTCAAGAGGGAGGGCAAGGGGTTTATAAGGAGGAGGAATGTTGGGAATGTCCTAGACCATAGGTGGGTAACCCAAGAAGAAATAGGTAATTGGGTAGAGAGGGCTCACAACACATCCTGTGGAGAAGGTGTCGGTAGCTTAAGGGAGAGAGGACGAGGCCGAATCGAGGTGGAAGACAATTTAGGAAATGAGAGTAGGAGGAGAGAGAAGAAGAAGGTTGGAGACGGGAAACTTCAAGAGACATGATAATGACTTCAATCCTAAACAATTGACTAATTTGGGAACCCAATCACTCTCCCTAAAAGGTCCCTAAACAACTTCGTGCAATAGTTGAGTCATATAGAGGTAGCACTATGTAGTTCTACTAACCTCACCAATTGTTTGTAAAGGATTTGTAATAGATCAACAATTAAATAGTCTTTTAATCTTGACGCTCTCTAATTTTTGATAGAATAAACTATAATGTAAGTAGTCACTGCCTTACTCCTATTTTTATGCTAAGATGGCTTATATCTGATATCTTTTGGCTAGGTTCTATTTTGGTTTTATAGTTAACTTAACTTCCTATGTATAAGTTAGTTCTTATTATAATATGGTAGCGGAAACTTTTTAACTTATATAAAACTATTTTTTACTTATATATGGTAGCTAATGCTACTTTCCCCTCCCCTCCTTGTCTTTGCGCAAGGCCATTTATGTAAGTTAATTAATATTTGAGTTATTGAATGGTATTGAAAACTCTGTAAGATTTTTCATTTTTGCGAGGTATTTTAGGTGCTTGGGTAGCCATATAATGCATGGGTTGGGTAGCCATATGTTTGACAAAAGACCCATACCTAAGCTCCATAACTTTGACTATAATTTCAATTTGAGTTTGCACATCTGATTATTTTGAGTAGTTGTGGTTTTCTATCATAAATTTTTACTTCTTTAATTGTGGAGGGTTGTTTTTTTATTTTATACTGTATTCTTATATAATGTCTGTTTTGGTAGATAGCATAATGAAGTATATTATTACCAATTTATAGATAAATTTGTTACTTCCAAATTGATTCTGCTTGAAGTGCTTATCTAGGCAGCATAGATTATAAAAGAAAGAATTCTTGAAATAGATATAGGATTTGTTCATCAGAAGTAGGAGAAAACTAATGGTTCCTAATTGTTCAGTTAAATTCCTTTATTATTAATGAAAAATTGATTCATCAAAAATTTGCATTGGAAACATTTCAATACGAATCTTTGTCATGATGGATTGAGCACCTTCTTACAATAGAGCTTTCGTTTAAGCATTTTGTCATGATGAATTAAACACCTTGAAATGGAGGTTCCATTTTTTTATTGTACAAGGGTATTGTCTTTTTTGTGAATGAGATATACATAGTTGTTAACATATTTTAATTTTTTTACCCATACTTTTTAGAGCAAAATAGGTTTGAAGCTTATACAAGTTATGTGTAGTATTAATAACTTTGGAAGTGTTCATTAAATACAAAGAAAAATTTTAATGTGAAAATTTCTTTTCTTTGTAAACATCTGAGTATAGCAATTGCATTCCATAATAATATGCATGAAATCAGTAGTTTCTTTCCATTGTCTTTTATTTTTAGTGAACATGAAATTAGTTGAAATTAATTAAGTTTCTAAATCTAATCCAAAACTTATCTTAAACGTGTAGTAGTTAAGACAAGTTTTGGTTTTGGTTTGAATGAGCTTTCTTAGGTAGAGGTGATAATGGAGGTTTTGGTTTTGAAATTGTTATGATGGTGATTGATGTGGCTATTACTATTGTTCTTACCTTTTTTGTTAAACAGAGAAGCTAAATTACCTCTACTTTGCATCAATTACTTGTAGCTTTTAGCAATGTAGCACTGCTAGGGTTTGTGTCTCCTCCCTCTTGACCTGTGGGTGCTTTACTTTCTTGCTAATTTCCATCCCCTTTTATGTGAGCTCCTACATCCCTTGGGCTGCCAGCACCCTCATCCTTCAAGTCACCTCCTTTTTGTTTGTTAAGCGGTGTGTCTTATCTTCTTAACCTCCTCCCTACCTTATTGTTCTCCCCCTTTCTTTTTTGTGTTGGAAAAGGGTACTCTGTCAACTCCTGCCCTAGTCGCCCTGGCTCCTACACTTGCTTTGCCTTCTCTTCTTGATCCTTCTCACATTACCCCTGCTAGCTCTCGATCTACTCTTAGACAGGTAATCTGGAATGTCTCCTCTAGCTCTCCTCTTGGTCAATGGTCATCTCCATAAGAAGCCCCTAAATTACCTATCCCTGGTACAGGCACTTCTATAGATTCTTACAGTCTCAAGTCTTGGAAGGAAGTTATGAGCAATGATACTGGCTCTATTGACACTGATAGTCTCTAGTATTTCCCTTTGTCCTTTGAAGGAGATAAAATCCTCATTGAGCTCCCTTTGGAAGCTGCTAAGAAAGGCTCTGACGCCTTAAAACTGGTTGATTGGATTCTTTCTAGGAAAAGGCTTGCTTTTCTAGTTGTTCAAATAGCTATTGTGAAGCTCTAGTAAACCTTCAATGTTCAAGAAACCCTAATAACCAAGGACGAATAGTTTCAATTAAAGTTCTCCTCATAAGATGGCCTTGAGTCAGGGCTGGAGTAAGGCCCTGGCATATTTCTGTGCGGTCGCTTTTTCTTCATACATGGCAGAGAGGGGCCAATGCTTTAGCAAAGAATATCTCTATCACTCTTATTTGTAGGAGCTTATGCTAACATATCTGCTAAGCAACTTAACACCTCTAATGGCACTTGACACATTCCAAATAGCCTCTGAACCATCTCCCTTGAAGGATCATTCTAGTTCTGTTGGAATAGTTGATGAGCTACTTCCCTTGCAACCACACATTTGAGTTTTATTTTATTTATTTATTTTAGATACTTGTTTAAATCCTCCACTGTCTTGGCCATGCAAAAATCCAAAATTGCCTTTAAATGTCCTTTCCACTCTAGTTTCCATGCCAATTATAGTAAATGTGTCTTGCACACATTCAATGTGTTGCAATTGGTAAAATCTCTTCTACTGCCCTTATCAATCCTTGTAGTAATGATTGAATGCATAAACAATCATTTATCAAAAATAGAAAAACAATTGTAACGTACAATACCTTTTGCATATTCGATATTATAGTCACTCCATCTCCATCATCTAACTCCAAATATGAAATTAGTAAGCTGAAAAACCATCTCCATGACTTAGTATTCTCTACCTCAACCATTGTCCATGCTAATGGATACATTCCACTGGCTCCATCTCTCCCAACAGCACTTAATAGTTGACCTTGGAATTTAGTCTTGAAGAAGCAACCATCTAAGCCAAAGATTAGCCTCAAATGGCTCCATTATTTTCTCATGGAATCAAAATAGATATATATAATATTTTAAACTACATTAAGCATATAAAATATGCAATGAATTTTGATCTGTACATTGTTATTCACCATCTTTTGAGTTCAAGTTCATAAATTGGTAACACTATCTTTTCTTGATGTCTTGAAAGTTGTAACTCTATAGTTGGTCCAAGATTGGTAACTTTCAGTTCAAGTATGTAACCTTGCAATTTCCCTTACTCATTTACAAAATCCTTTACCCTTTCCATCCTTAGTCTCCTCTTTGCTGCTCTACACAAACTGCAGTTAACAAAAAGATTTAACTTCTCCTTAAATTCTTCAATTGTTTTTGTTGTTGAAATACTAGGTTTCTATGGACTGGTTAGACTAATTGTCCCCATTCAAGGAGATGGAAAAGAAGCTAAGAAACTTTCTATGGAGTGGTTAGACTAATTTTCCCCATTCTTACCAAAAGAATTTGGATTCTTTTCATTGATGAAGAAAATTTATGGGTTAGTTGGGTTTACAGTATTACTTACCCTTAAGTCCAAGACCACATCCCCTTTTATAAAGACTCTTAAAGGTAGAAGAACATTCTTAGAAATTTAAATTCAAGATAGGAGATGGTGACTCTACCTTACTTTGGACTAACCTTTGGCACCCTACTGGAGTTATACTCCATGGATTTTCTCCTAGAATTATTTATGATTTAGGTCTCACTAAAAGCAGCAACATCTTTAGCATTATCAATAATGGTTCTTGGACTTGACTTGAGGGTAACTCCCTTGAACTGCATGAATTAAAACTGATAGTGATTCCCTACTTACCCAATTAGAGGAGTAAGGACAATTTAGAGTGGGAAGATAGCCCTAAAATTTTCAATAATAAAGAAGCCTATAGATTCCTTCACCCCTCTATAAGCATAATTCCTTGGACTTGTCTAGTTTGGTTGAGTCATATCCTTCCTAGACATAGGTTCACCCTTTGGTTAGCTCTTAAAAAGAAACTTTCTATTAAAGAAAAACTCCCGTATGATCATAGCCCCAACTTTTGCCAATTTTTTATGGTTGATGGGGAGAGCTATGAGCACCTTGTCTTTGATTATTCCCTTAGCCATAAGTTGTGGACTAATTTGATGCAGAGATGTAGCCTCTGCATCTTTTCTTATCTTACTTGACTTTGCCAAAACTTTTGAGATTGAGTGTGATGCTTCAAGTATTGGCATTGGAGCTGTTTTGATGTAGGAATGATGTCCAATTGGATTCTTTAGTGAGAAATTAAGTGGAGCAGCTCTTAACTACCAAACTTATGATGTGGATGTTGAAGGACCTGTGATTGGGGAATTGCTTATCACAAGGCAAACTCTTAACGCTCACCCAATTAATAAAGTTGATGGGGGCCAACATGAGCATATCTTTTATACTCAGTACCATATCAATAGGAAGGTAATAGCATGATCCTTGACAGGAGGAATTGCACTAATGTTTCTAATACTTTATTGGTTGATAAGCTGAAGTTGACAACATTAAAGCATCCAAAACCATGCAAGTTCCAATGCTTAAATTAGTGTGGGTAAGTTAAGGTGACAAAATAGGTGTTGGTGGCATTTTCCATTGGAAGTGACAATGATGAGGTTCTTTGTAATGTAGCACCAATGTGCTAGTCATCTTCTTTTAGGTGGTCCATGGCAGTTTGATAGAAAAGTTCAACATGATAGGTTCAAAAATAATTACTCCTTTATTATGAATAACCAACATGTGATCTTAACACCTATCAAAATATGGGAAACATATGAGGATTGTATTGGAATATTAAGCGAGTAAAAATTGAGAGAAAAGCAAGTTAGTGCTGAAGGAAAGAGTGGGAGTAGTCTAGAAGAACCTGCTTTTCTGCTGACTTAAAGGAAATAGAAAAGGGGGAGGAGGAACTAGATAATTGGACCGAAGAGGGATGGTTATAGGTTGAGAGAACTTTGAGATCAACATCAGCTCTAAAGATATGTAAAATAGGTCAAAAGAGGGACACAGAACAGAAAAGAACCCAAGTTCATGCAAAAATTTTCAGCACAATCAAGTATGAACATCATATGTAATTCATCTTAACTCATCATCATACCTCAAATTCCAGCCCAAAGATCTGAGCTAAATCAACTCTCCATGCATGTAGAAATCATCACAAATTCAGTGGTGAGAGGAAGAAAGAAGAAGTAAAATGAACCAAACTCATCTTGCTACACAACCACGAAACCTTAGGTGCTACGTGTCTCCATATTCCAATGCTATATGTCTCTATCTCCATATTCTAATGCCATATGTCTCTAAGCATGGTCTCTATGTGTCTTGCTTCTTAGTTGCTAATGACACCATTAAGTTTTGTTAATTAATCACCCACTCATTGCTACCATTTGTCATTTTCCATGTCAAATGTCACTAATTCATAAGATTAAGCTTAGTCATCTTAATTTTCCATCATTTTTCCTAAACCAAATATACATTGTCATCCATCAATTTTCTAATTGTACACATTAATTCAAATTTATTTCTTATAATTAATCAAACCAAAATTCAAGACATACATAATACGCAATTCACATCATGATCATTTTAACCTTTCATGCTCGGGAATGAGTCAATTGAGTGCATAAACATTATTTGCAATGTACTAATTCATAATTCATGTGTGTATGCTATTGTTATACGTGTGATATGCATATGAATGGATTGCAATTCATGAATTTTTAATGATATCACTTCTATGCTGTAGTCTAGGGGTCTAATCCCCCAATTTAGTGAGGTCTTTTCTGATTTTTCTTGCAGATATACAAACATGACAACATAATGGCATACTTAGGGAAGGAGACAAGAGTGAAACATTCATGCTCAAAGCAATACAACAACAATTTGAGTACATTATTATTAGAGAAATAAAGGATAGATTGGATAGGCGAGAGATGCTAAAAATGGAGATTTGAGAAGAGGTAGAGTTCATGATGTTTTTAATGTTCTAGAAGTCGAGAGAGGCATGATGACAATGAGTCTTATGATAACAATAGAGAGGATGATGCTAATTTTGATGATCGTAAATTAGTTGTAATAGTTGTTTTTTAAAAAAATTGGGAATTAGAACCCTAAACTATGGCATAAAAGTGATATCATTGAAAATTCATGAATTGCATTTCATTCATATGCATATCAAAAGCATACACACATGAATTATGAATTAGTAAACATAGGAAAGAATGTATATGCACTCAATTCACTCATTCAAGACATACACAAATTAATTATGGACACCCACAACAAGCAAGACATATTTGTACCTCCAAGAAAACTAAATCAAGTTATAACAAACACAAAAAAAAAGGATAAAAAGAAGGATTTTGACACCACTCTCTAGAAAAGATGAGAAGAGGGAGTGATAAGTCTGATTTGAACCGACAAGATTGAATCAATCTTGATAAGTTCTACAGTTTAATGAAGAAACCAAGAGAAGTTTCTCTTAATTCTGATAAAAAGATGTCAAAAGATGTATCTGAATACATAAGATGCATATTTATATGCCCTAGGTATAAACCCTAACAATTGGGCTGAAAACAAATTTGGTTGGCATGCCCATTAGCCCAAATTCATAATACCTAGCTTTAATGGGCTAATCAGCCCATTTATGACCCAACTGAATCTAATATCTGCCCACTAAGTACCTGGACCATATTAATAATACTTTGGCTACATGTTCCATCTTTAAGGTTTCTCTTTTGGGCCAAAATAACTTGTTTGATGCAAATATCTTGAACCAGCCTATTAAGTGCTTCCTTCATCATCTTAGTCCTTGGCCTTGTAATTGGACCATCTAATGTTCAATGGGGTCTTTAGTAACTGTCTACACTTTAGTTCCTTGGTTCTCATCACTAGGTGGGTGACTTTGGTATAAAAAAGACATTAGACATGTTATATGGACATTTTTAATGGCCTAAGATGAGATGTGTTATAGAGGGAGTGTGTAAAAGGAGCATCATTTGTATAAAAAAAAAAGGCTAAATCAAAGGTTCTACCGCATGGATTATATACAGCATTGCTTGTGCTTAACCTAGAGTTGTTGACAATTAAAAATGTAACAATCGGAAAAAGAGTTTGATGTGAACCTAAATGGAGCAAAACCTAGAGAATTCATGAACAAGAATGAATCTCACTAAGAAAGTTAAATCAGATTTAAGGAAGATCTAATATATTAATTATAAAGAATGAAGAACCAAGTTCATAAAGGTTTCCCATTTTGGATATTGTAGGAACCCACAATTGGACCCTTCAGGCCCAATCGAGTAAACCTCCGACCTAGTGAACACACTATAAGCCCACTAGGTAGGCTAGGTGCATGAAACGTGCTGTGGGCAAGGTAAGAACCTAGGATTTGAACCTCGCACCTACCTAGGTAAGAGCTTAAAGGGAGAAAACTTGACCAATAGACCAACACTAGGTTATCTAAGTTCATAAAGGGTTTGAACCTTATAAAGAAAGAATTTCTTTGATGAGTTCAAAAGTTCAATGAAGAACAAGGTAGAAAGAACTCAAGAGTTGTCAAAAAGTATGTAATGCAATATGTCTAATTGCTTAAAACCCTTCATAGAGGATTACATAGGTAAATGTGACTAACCCTAATTCACTAGTAACAAGTATTCTTGTTTCAATTAAGAATCCTAATCTCATAAGTAAAGTATTCTCTTTAAGGCTTCTCATAATCTTATTAGCATTTCCTATAAAAAGTCATAAACTGAATAGGAAACTATCAAAAAACTATAAAAACTTATTAATCACATTTTAGGCTTCATAATCAAGTAAAGTAGAGCCCCAATTATAATAAAATACGTTTTGGAATATTAAATAAGTCTATCTATGTAATTAACCCTAATATGGTGCCCATATGCGTCTAAAACTTCTCCAACATAAGTTTGGATCATGTTAAGTAGTACTTGATCCTTTTGCAAGTCCATTAAGCTTCTTAAATTGGTTTTTTATGTGATATTTAAAGATTGGTCTACGTATATGTCTTAAATAAGGCCATCCAAAGCTTCATTAAACTTCTTACTCTTAGCTCTAGTAATTAGTCCATCATGAATTTGTAATGGATCCTTTGCTTGATTTATTGCAGTTACATCATAGCTGTTTTGTGTTTCTTATAGAAACTAGACTAATTTCTAAGCAAAAAATCTAATATAATACCTCAAAATTTTTAGGCAATTGGAATTATACACATAACCCTAAACCTTTCCCAAAGCACTCTAGAATCTTATGTCTCTTAAACCAAATTTTGCTATCTTGACACCTTGAAGTAGCCTCTGACCAGTTACTTCACTTCAAAATTTCCTACCCCTCTACTCCCACTTTTTTGGTATCTTATATTTCTGGGTCCAAAACCTTTGGAGGGATCTAATCAATAGACATGTCAATATAACTCCTTCACTTATCTTGGGTGATTTCAACACCACTCTTAATGTAGCTGAATCCATAAACCCAAATCTTTCATATATGTCAAAAACTGCCTCATTTTTTTGTAACTTAACTAATCTGAATTACTTTGGAGCTTTTTAACACTAGGAGCAATAAGTAAGACAATTCCACCTTCATTGCAATTGGATAAATCAGTAGCAAAGGCTCATTGGATGCAACTCTTCCCTCAAACCTCAATTTTCTTTAGTATGCCAAACATCTCTGACCATAGTCCCATCATCTTGAACTCGATACAAAATTAGGCTCCTAAAAGGTTTAGATTCTTCAATTTTTCAATTCAAAATTGTTTACAACTCCTTACTAGTTAGAAGAAATAAGAATACTATTTCTTGGACCAAAATAATTAGTTGCCTAATAGGTATCTTGCATTACCTTTTTTCACTTCCAAATCTATAGCATGCCACTCCTCCTTACTAGAGAAAATTGAAAATAGAATAGCTTCCTAGGCAAATAAATCCTTATCCTTTACAGGTAGGCTTCAATTTTTTTAGCTCCATTTTGAACATCTTCAGTAATAAAATTTCCTTAAACCCTTTGTAGTAATAAAAGAGGTAGAGAAGAAGGTCAAGTACATCAACTTCTTATACCAAATCAAAAGTCAGATGGAAAGAGGCTTGTAAACCTAAATAGGAGGGGGATTGGGGATAAAGTAGCTTAACCATGGAATAGAGAGGACATGGATTATGTTTAATGATATGAAATCTCTAAGAGTACATAGTGTGATTATTAAAAGGAAGAGCTTTAGGGCAATTAACATTAATAAAAGTAGTTGTTGAAGTTAGAAAAAGCTACTCATGTTGAGAGATAATAGAAGTAGTTGTTGAAGTTGGAAAAAGCTACTCAATTTGAGAGATATATTCATAGAAAAATTTTCAATCAAAATTAGGGATGGGACACTAAAGGCTTGTTTACTTTGGCTTTCGTTTTTTTTTATTTTTTGGTTTCTTGTTTTTTTAAACACAAAAATCGATAAAGTAAACATACTAATACAACACAGAAATCGATAAAGAAAACAAAATTATCAATACAAAAATACAAAAACTACAACACAAAACCACAATTTACAACCCAACTAAACATCCCCTAACTTTCCTTTATACAAACCTCTGGCATCCAATTATGGTTATTTCAAAATCTTTCCTACCCAGAATAATTTATGATTCAAGGCTAATAGCAAATGAAAGAGCTTCTAGTATAATTCGAGGGAAATTTTAGAACTGGCCTTATGTGAACTCTTCTAGATTTCTAGAGCTTAAAAATATTCCAATCTCTTATAGCTTAAACCTATGGAAATACCAATCCAAAACTTTTACCAACAGTACTTATAGTTCCTTATTCCATCTTTTAAGGAGACTTAATGGGTAGAACAAATTTGATTCAAACAATCTACTTTAAGATATTATTTTATAACTTGGGTTTTCATGGAAAGCCAGTTACCTAAGATAGGCTCCAATACACTTATAGCCCCATCACTTCTAGGAGGTGGTGGGTCACTATGCTTGATCTATGTGACACAAATTGGGCTCTAGGATCTTTTTTAATTACTTGTTGACAAATGATAGGAGTGACCAAACCCTAGATCAAGAGAATCTATTCTCCTAAAAATCCTATTTACTATACCTCATTTAAATGGAAAGGATCAAGCGTATCTTTCAAAACAATAGTACAAATGCTCAAAGCTTCATCTTTAAAGCTTTTTTTCTATGGAACATCTCAAAAGCTTCTCATCTTATGAGAGAAATTTATAAAACAAAAGTAGATCATAACTTGAGTTTCAATAATCTTCTTATTGAAACCAGATTGAACAACTAATTATATGCTATTTTATAGATACATGTCCTCAAGATGTTATCCAAAATGCCAACATATATAGGTGGATGCAAATTTAAACTAGCACAAGCAAGTGCCAAGGGAAGAGAGGAAGCCAACAACCAAGCTTACCTCAGGCCTAAATGGATCTAGATATCAATTTTCTATTCTAGGAAGAAGGTGGCGAAAAGATCAAGCCTCTATCCATCCATAATAGGTACCAAATATACATGACTCAAGGAGCATATGACCTAAAATAGGAGCATCTACAGGAAGGATGGAAGAGGCTTATGAAGAGGAGATTTCAAAAGATGCAAGAGGAGAGAAAAGTAAGAGAAGCTCCTAAGATTACTTGTCACAAAAAAAAGGAGTGAGCCACTCCTAATATCAAACACCCAAGATGAAGGTAAGGAAATTGAGTAAGAAGAGGTAACCTCCAATAAAAAGACTTCTTTCAAAGAGAATTAGAGAGGAACTTGAAAGAACAATGGGTAATTTTCTAAAAGAAAGAGACATAAAACCATGGCAATGAGAACCCATGCAAAGAGATATAAAATAAAAGTAGTCAAACCATTCAGAACAACATCCAGAAGATAAGACAAAGAGGAAAAAAAAGGTGAACATGCCACTCTAGTGGATGAAGACTCTAATACATTAAAAGTCATAGAAATGGAACCCTTAGATGCAACTAATGGAGATATTTTTACATTAATATTCACCAATCCGTTGTAAGGCGTTGGAAGTCCTATGACAAGAGCAAGAGCTAAGTGCATAAAGGAGGCTTCTCAAGGTTTGATCAAGAACATTCAAGACAATAAGGACAAACCTGATCCTCTTCCCTAGGGATCCCAAATGAGGGAACCCTAGAAGAGCCGCTGACTCTAACTATCGTCCAGGTATGATCCATACTAGATCTGATCAATTGCCCATCTTACCTTGTCTACGTTCTTGATAGCCTATCTTTGTCTCAGTAGAGTCTTTCACTAGCATGTTTCGATTTTCTTCCATATTACTTAGAAAGAGTTAGCCACTGGTTTTGGAAGATTTTAAAGCATTACCAAAATTAATTACTTAGCTTCTAGCCCAAGAAGATGGACTTGCCTAACATATGAAAATATATTGAAGCCCAATATGCAAGGATGTTCTAGATGCTTAATTTTAATGAAGTTTAATCTGCATATTTTACCTTTTATAAATGCGCTAATGACATGAGCTTAAAAGGAAATTTCATATTTTGACTTCTCTTCATTAATTATTATTAGTTGTCAAGTTATTTTTAGAATGATTTCAAATTCAAGGCTGATATATATCCATTAGTTAAGGAAATCCTCCCTAATCAAGTCTTTCCTATTTAGTTATTATTATTAAGATTAATTAAGAATATCTTTCCTTATAGGTTCTTCATCATTTGTTGACTATTTAAAGAGGCAACCTGGTGTATTATGAGATTGATATATTATCTATAAAATTTTAGTGTTTTCTCTATTGTGAGAGCTTTCTCTTGGTTTTTTATTTAAGAACTATATTTGATATCTTCAAGGTAATTTGTAGTGATCAACTTATAACTTTGGTTCCAATTAATAGTTTTGATTAGGGTCATGTTCTTTGCTTGATTCAAGATAGATTTTGGGATTTTGAGGTCTTGATGTTCTTCACCAAGGTTCATATCAACAATTGAAAAATTTAGTAATCCAATAATCATGCATGGGAGAGCAACTCATAGCTTTGGGTAATCGACTTGATAACTACATTTTGACAAAAAAGAAACACTAGATTTTTTAGAAAAGCTAACAATAGAGATAGCAACTAATGGAGATGAAGCATCACAAATGGCTTAGGGGCAAGGCAAAAAAAGTGTGACATGTTGAAGAGCTTGCGCAATAAGAAGAAATACTTAAACAAGCTCAACAAAGTGATACTATGGCAAAAGATCCAGTAGGGAATCTTGGAAGTCCCACGACACAATCGAGGGCTAAATGTGTTAAAGAGACTCTTAACAATCTGATGGTGGATCCATATGCAAAAAAAGAAGCTAAGACCCCTAGAGACACGTCAATTAAATTTATAATGATGATTCAAGGCTTAGAGCAATGTGTTAAACTTATTAAAGAAGGTTGAACCTGTTGCACAATTTGAAACAGCCCACCAGTTACAACTAGCTTGTTTTGAGCATCTTTGGACCAATTGCTTGGACTTCTTATTTTATTTATTTAGGAAGCTAAGTTATGCTATCTAGGAATTAAATAAGTGTATTCTAGCCTTAAATAAACCTTTTTATGTTTTGGGCCTAATCAGCATATTTTAAGTTTTTTTGTAGAAAGTTTGTTATTTTAGACTAGGATGGGTCAAAGCCAAACCACTACCCTTATAGAGGATGACTAGGTGATTATGAATGGTATAAAAACCCCTTTTAGGTAGCTTAAAGACCTGGTTTTCTTTTGGGCAACTTCTTGGGAAGATCAATCCCATTCCTTATCAACCTCAATCCTTCCTAAATTCTGTGGGTGTGGCTAAAATACCTTCTAAGTTGTCTTTCCCATTCTTGCATAATATTGAACATTCCTTTGATCTTGGATTCATGATTTGTGCTTCATCCAATTTGAGGTGAAGAGCTATTAGTTTTTTGTATCATAGCCATCTTCGTTTACCAAGGTTTGAATTAACTTGAGTCCTTTATTTTTGTTCAATCTCGTGTGTTTCTAAGTTCTTAAGTTTTCTTTATTCTTTCTTTGAATCTTAAACATGTTTTTTTATCTTTGAATTTCCCTTTCTTAATTTTTTTTATGTTCCATTTTTTTCTTGTGTTTTATGTCTGTTTCTTTCAGTTATTGTGTTAGATAAATCCAATCTTAATCTTCTTGATCTTAGTTGATTCTTGTATGCATTCAAAAAATTAAGTTTGTCCTAATCTTTTGAATTCTTGTTGAATCTTTTTTAATCTTGCAATTCTCACTTTGAATCTTATTCTTGAAACTTTCTTGTTGTTTAAAGGTAAAAAAATGGTTGATAAAAAAGTCAAAGAAAAAAAGAAATGAAAAGAAAAAGAGATAGAAAAGAAATAGATCTAATTATAGTTCTTGATATATATCCACATAAGAACTTCTAAACTTGTTCAAACTCATTCAAAATTTTATTTTTCTTTCTTACATGCGTAAATCACATCTTTGTCCAATCTAAGCACATTTCTTGCAACCTTTTATGATATAAACAAGTCAATTACATCCTTTTCCATTCAAATCACGTTTCTTGCATCCTTTTACGATCTAAAGAACTTCCCAAGTGCAGATTTTTCACATGCCTTAAACACATTACCAAAATCATGATCATTATTATACAGATCCTTAATAATCTAGTATTTAACGTGCTTAACAATGCATGTCTCCTAGATAATGCATCTGGTGCAATGTTTTCCTTTTCTGTTTATACTTGATCACATATGGAAATGTCCCTATGAATTCTACCCACTTTGCATGACTTTTGCTAAGTTTGAATTCACCCTTTGTGTATTTCAAAGATTCATGATAAGTATGGATAACAAATTATTTTGGCCACAAATAGTGCTACCAAGTTTTTAAGGCCCTAACCAATCCATACATTTCCTTATCATAAATTGGGTAGTTTAAGGCTACTCCACTAAGTTTCTCACTAAAATATGCCATTAGTTTTCTATCCTCCATTAAGATGGCCCCTATTCCAACCTACTCACAACTATCTCAATTAATGGTGCAACAATTGAGCTAAAACTGCCTATACAAACTAGCTAATCCATGAAAACTCCTAACATCACTAATTTTCCTAAGGGTAGGTCATTCCTTAATTGCCCATATCTTTTCTTCACCTACTTCTATACCATTTTCACTCACCATATAACCCAAAAACAAAACTTGTTTACTAAAAAAGAATAAATTTTCAAATTGGCATATAATTTCTATTGTCTAAGTACATACAACACTTTATTTAATTGTTCTGCATGCTCATTAAGTGATTTACTATGGACAAAAATATCATCAAAGTAAACAACCACAAAATTTCCAAGGAATTCATGCAATATGTTGTTTATAAGACTAAAAAAAGTGTTGGGAACTTCTGTTACAAAAAGGCTTTACCAACCCTTCATATAGTCTATATTTAGTTTTAAATACTATTTCCCATTCATCTCCTTCTTTAATCCTAATTCGATGGTAACTAGATTTTAGATTAATTTTGGAAAACAGTCATACACCATGTAACTCATCAAACATATCATCTAACCTAGGAATAAGGTAGCAATACTTTACAATGATCTTATTGATGACACAATAGTCTAGACACATACGCTATGATCCATCTTTCTTAACTAATAGAACTAGAACTGAAACACGGACTGAGGCTCTTATGTACATAGCCTTTTCCTAGCAATTCCTCTACTTTCCTTTGAATTTCTTTGGTCTCCTTTGGTTTTTTTTTATATGTTGGTCGATTTGGTAATTACACACTTGGTATAAGATCAATTTGATGCTCTATTCCATGTTTAGGGGGTAAACCACTTGTCATATGTTTTTGTAATAGATCAACATAAGCCTACAAAATAAAAACAATCATGCTTAGTAAATCATGGTTAGAAAGGTACTCATTTCATAAATAAGCTTCTTTATATAGAAAAAGTAGCATCTAGAGCTTGCCCATGAATGCATCTCTTACATCCTCCACTCTCGCAACCATGCTCACTCAAACCCTCGTGTTTATCTCTTAAAGAAATGTTTCCTATAGTGTTTGATGTTTCCCCAAGCGATGACAACCAAGGATCTCTAATGTGCGAACAGTTACTAAAGATCCATAGCACATTCTAGAAGGTCTAATTACAAGATCAAGGGCTAAGAATATGAAGGAAGTACTTAATTGGCTTATTCAAGATATTTGCACTAAACAAGTTATTTTGGGCCAAAAGAGAAGCCTTAAAGATGGAAACATGCAACCCAAATATTATTAATGTTGTCCAAGTACCTAGTGGACATATATTAGATTTAGTAGGGATATAAATGGGCTGATTAGCCCCCTAAGGTTGGGTAGTACGAATTTTGGGCTAGTGGGCATACCAAATAGATTTGTTTTCAATTCTTTTGTTAGGTTTAGTCTTAGGGCAAATAAATATTCATCTTATGTATTTAGAAATATTTTTGGACATTTTTTATGAGAATTGTGAGAAACTTCTTTTTGGTTCTTCATTGAACTGCAAAATTTATCAAGATTGATTCAATGTTGTGGCATTCAAATATGACTTATCACTCACTTTTCTCATCTATTATGGAGTGTGGCGCCCATATCTTTCTTTTTTATTCTTTATTTATGTTTATTGTGACCTGATTTAGCTTTCTTGGGGTTTAAATTAGTCTTGTTTTATTGCTGTCCAGATTTAGTCTTTTTGAGGTTTTCATCACCTAATGTTTGCACTCATTTCACTGTCACTTGTTCTGTTTTATAAATTTTTAATTGATTGAAAACTTGATTTATTGAAAGGAAGAGCAAGACTGTATTTCACTCCATCCATGGTAAATGAATAATGATTACTAACTGATCAAGGATTACTCATCATTCAAATTACCATGGATGCCTTAACAATATATATCCAGCTTACATAGGCATCACATCACATAAAATCTCATCTTGGTACTTCACAAAAAAATTAGGTTTAACACCTACATTTTCTTGATTCATTAAGCCATTGTATGTTGCAAAGCATAGGATGTTTGATGGTTATTAAACCTAATTTTTTATCCAATTTACAATAGCTCCCTTTATCAATTATAAGGCTACAAATCCGATTGTCCAATTTTATAGTAACGTTATTGACGACTCGACAATCAACACATGTCCTCCATGTCCCATTCTTTTTAAGCACAAGTAAGTATTTTCCTCTAGCTCCACAAACCTCTGTGGGAGGGAACATATGCCCAGAAACTATTAGATTTAAGGATCACACTATGTACCCATTTAACCAACAATGCTTCCTTATTAGAGAAGAGAATCCAAATCTGCTTAGCAAGGGGAGTCATATTCCAAATTTTAAGAAGCCAAATGCCAAGACCACCCTCATGCTTTGGAGTGCATACCTCCTTCTAATTGACCTTAGCATGATAAGAGTTATTGGAGGTACTAGACCAAAGGAAACAACATAACTTCTTCTCGAAATGCTTGGTAATATTGGTAGGAAGCAGAAAAAGGCTAGACCAATACACATGAAAGGAGTACAAAATAGAAATCACCAGCTGGAAATACCCTGCAAAAACCAGGGACTTTGTAGCCCAGTAGGAGATATGGTTCCCCAAACTTGAGAAGGAGAGGTAGGCAATCTAATCAGGAAAGTTTAGTAGAAACTAGTGGCAACCCCAAATATTTTATAAGAAGCGAATTAACTCCAAGGCCAGAGAGGTGGGAAACAAGGCTAAATGACAGCATCCAAGGAAGCCACAAAAGCTAACTCTTATGAGAGTTAATCGCCAAGCCAGACAGAGAGCAGAATAAGGTTAAGGCTTGGAACAAGGAATAATAGAAGGGGAATCTGTCTGGAAAAAGAGCAAAATATCATCGACAAAGAAAAGGTAGCTAAGTTAGTTCCTTACATTTCCAATGATAAGAGAAGTTACAATGTCTATGGAGATTAAGAATTTGGGTTAAGGCCTACATCAAAAAAATGAAAAGGTAAGGGGACAAGTGGTCCCATTGTCACAGAACACAATGGGGTTTGAAGAAGAGGTAAGCTCCCCATTAACAAAAATAAATAAGGAGGAAGTTGAGATATATTCCAAAATCTAGTAAATGAATAATTTCAAAAACCTCATAACTTGAAGGGTATGGGCAATAAAATGCTACTGTAAGGAATCATATGCCTTCTTCAGATCAATTTTGAAAGTACATCGACCATGGCCATTATCTTGGTGGTAATTACAGAGGATCTCTTGACCAAGAAGGATATTATCACTTATACATATGCCATAAATAAAGGTAGACTGACTTGGACTGATCAAGAAAGGGAGCACAGGTTTGAGCCTTTTAGCCAACAGCTTGGAGATAACTTTATACAGCATATTACAGTAGGAGATGGGGCAAAATCATAAGCCAAGGTCGGATGAGCAGTTTTGGGCACCAAGGTGATGAAAGTAGCATTGACTTCCTTCAGTAGTTTATCAAACTTAAAAAAGTCAAGAACCACTTCAGTTAGATCCCCTCCAGTGAGGTCCCAAGCCTGTTTGAAAAATTGATCATTGAACCCATCCAGTCCAGGAGTTTTATTAGGGTGAAAACTGAAAAAAAAAAACTACCTTAATATCATCAAGGGAGAAGGGAGTAGCAAGAGACTCAGCAACTTGAGGATCAAGGCGAAACTGAATAAAGGTAGCCAAACAAGAAATACCTGGAGAGGGGGGGAGTAAGGGTCCCTATAGAAGCGTTGAAATAATCAACCAGTTGCTTCTTAATATCAGGCAAATTAGTAAAAATAGAATTTGAAGAATCCTGAAGAGAACAGATGGAGTTGAGATTCCTATGAAGCACGAGGGAATTATGAAAGAATTTAGTGTTACTGTCCCATTCCCTCAACCATTGGATACATACTTTCTACTTTTAAAAAGATTCTTAGTGAGCAAGCACAGAATAATAAGCTTGAACATCAGCTTTCTCAATCTACTGGAGGGAAGGGGAAGGCTGCTTAACAAGGGACTGCTGGGTGGATAGTAATTCAAGGTCGACTTAACAAGAAGATTAACATTCAGGATTGCCTCCCTCTACAAGGACTTTAACTCCGGCCTAATAGCCTTAAGGTTATGAACCACTCTAAACACAAGAGTGCCCTAAACAGGAGTGCAAGGCTAGTAAGGAGTTTAGAAAGTTAAAAAACCTAAAGGGAGATCAACCTCTACTACAACCAGGAAAAAGGAGAATCAAAGGGCAAGGGTTAGAGAAGAGAGGCAACCCAACAAGACCAGAGGAAGTAGGGAAGGTCGAGAGCCAAAAGGGATTGACCAAGATTCTATCCAGCTTTTTTCCACAAAGTAGGGATTTGCCTGTTTGTTAGACCAGGTGAAGAACTACCCAAAGGCATGAAGGTCATCAAGTTTACTATCAAAAAGGTAGTCTCTTAGGTTCGAAGACCCCAACAAACATGAGGGAGAGGGACTAGAGGTTTTAGAAGTGACCATTATGGTATTAAAATCCTTGACAAAGAGCCAATGGGAGGAAGTGGATTGAGGGTGAGGTTAGAGTTGTAGGTTGAAATGCTAGTTTCAATTTCACCTTCCTTTTTAGAACTATTTTATATATCCTTAGACCACTAATTTGAAGAAACTCAAAGAATGAAAGTTGTAGATATAGGTATTAGTTTGACTTTAGTGAAAACAGCTTGATAAAAGAGTGACTAGAGCTTAAGTTATGCTTGTTTCCCTAATACTGCTTGTGGTGATGGTCGGTTTCTATAAATGCAAATTCATCCAAATTAAAGTTCTTTGAGCTCACTTTTCTTAATTCAATTCAAACCAAAATTGATGGCAAGTGCATGAGTCTCAAGTAATAAAGTGGAGGTAAATTTAAGATCCAAGTATCATTCCCATGGGGATATTTTCTAAAATTTCAAATAATAAGGTAAATTTGATCACAAGTATCTCAAGAATCTCAATTGAATGAAAACATAAACAAGAATTACTAAACAATTTCAAAACATTCAAGTTATGCAAAATAAGCTAGTTCAATAAAATAAGTTTTCCTTACGGATAAAATTGGTTGGGAATTTGTTCCTCAATGACTTAAATGGAAGAAAGTTGGATTAAGGAATTTATTTCAGGATCAGTTCACTTAATCTAAACAATGCTATGGTTAAGACAAAGCTTAGTCTCTAAATACGTAAGTTGTTGTTCGGTTATGTCACAATCTTAATCATAAGGCTTTAAAACCAAGAAGTTTAAATCCAAAAATTCCAAAATTTAGATTCTGACTCTCAAGATAAATCAAAGTTTGGTTATTCAATGATTTTAATCAGGTTGCTTAAGGATTTGTCCAATAAATTAGGTAGATT
>JAOXYD010060229.1:0-12998 GCA_028565735.1 Pinacopodium congolense
TTTATCATAACAATTATTTAAAATTTCTCACTTATATCAATCAAAATCTCTATATTTAGTTATATATTATAAGTTAGACATAGTTAAAAAATAAATTTAATTGCAACTATATCTAGAACAAAAATTATATATTATTTTTTAAAAATTTTATATGCTTAAATTGAATTGAAAATATTCAATTATAAAATATTTTTGTATAATTAAGAATGATTATATTGAAAATATAATTTTTACAATATCAATTGTAAAATTGTTTCTAATTAAAAATAATTATATTTAAATAACTAACTTTTCAATCTTTTGAATGAATAAATTATACATTTGTTAATTGAGTTTATAATTCATTTTACAATACTTCCTAATAAAATATTAGTGTATTAATCACTTGTTATTTTTATAAGAAAAAATTAATTTTGATTTGAATTGAATAATTTTAGAAGGTTTCTTACTGAATTGAAAATTTTATAAGGTTACTTACTTAATTGAAAATTTTTTAAAAGATTGATCACTAAATTGAAATTTTTGAAAAGTTGAGACATATATACGTAGATGCTTACGTGGCACTTTTACCACGTGGACGCTGACGTGTTTTCCACGTCAGTATGAACATAACAGATTTAATGTTTTTATTTTAAGTAAAAAACTGTTTAAAGATTAATTACTCAATTGAAAAATTTTAAACATTGCTCGCCCAACTAAAAATATTCAAAAAAATTGATCACCTGTATAACTATTATCCCTACTTATCAATATCTACATATGTAGGATAAATATATATGTGTGTTCATGTGTATGTAATTGTGTAATCATTATGGTGAAGCTCATGTGAATGTTATTACGATATCTAAAAAATATACATGCGAGTTGGGTGCCTAAAGTATATTGCATGCATTTATGATTATCTTTGTATGATTGAGTACATGTTTATTGGAATTGCGTGATTGATATTTAGAGTGTGTGTTTGATTGTGATTTTGGAAGAGGGAGACTTTGTAGGATATGTCACCTAATGGGTAAGTATCATGACCAAATGCGCACTAATATTAATCATAAGAGATGTTATACTTCATGATGTTGATGCATAGTACGAACCGATCCTAATAGATACTTAGATCCTGATCGAGTCCTTGTTTATTATGTTTATTATTGATATAATTATAACTTTAGATGCATTAGGTGAGGGCTGGTTTGCTAGTAATACTTAGTTCCCCCAACCCCTTTGGATTAAGAAAACCTTAGTGAGTGTAGGTGTATGAACATTTAAGATTTAGTATTGTGATGATTATCCTTAAAGACTAGGATCCTATGGATATTTCTTCTCCATAATTTATTATACGTTGTATATGATTTTTCACGCATCATATATGTGTACTTATTTTAGTATAAATTTTATATTTTGTGTAAACATGACATTAGATATTATAAAATAATAAGGGCTTACTTAGTAAGATCTGATTCCCCTCAACTTTATTTTTCAAGTCTGCTATTACTAACTTTATAATAGTGACCTTCCAACTTTATTTTTCAAATCTGCTACTACTAACTTCGTAATAGTGACTTTCGAGGCATATCAATTACAACATATCTACATATGTTTTTCATTTTTTTCACCTGTACTTGTACTCTAACGTCTATAATGATATAATTTAATATGTTATAAATTTTCTTTTGATGTACACTAGCATTATTATACTTTATTATATATGTACTTATGCATACCTATGTTATTATTTATTTTCTTGAATTTTGTAGGCACTTTTGTTATATTTGATTTGAGAGTTTCAACTCTCGATTCTCATATGTCAATCACGTGACCGATTTGAATCATGACAAAAACATTCAATTTAAACCTTAATTTAATGAAACTTTAATTTTCCATCAAGATTTTAAATGATTTTCATAAATTTTCATACTAATATTAAAAATTAAAAAGATTAGAAAACACAGATAATCAAAATTTTATTTAATTTATTAAAAAATAATATTATAAAAATATCAATTTTTAAAATAATATAAACTTTTTCTTTAGTTTTTATATAAAATTAATTGACAAATTTTACTTACAACTCAATCATTCTTTTTTTTTTACAATTTCCTTTGCACAAATGAGAGTAATATTGACTTTAATTAATGATTGGATAAATAAAAAAACAACTTGGGTTAAAGGGGGAGGAAGATACGTTGCCTTCAGTCTTGACATAGAAAACAATATGTATTAATATTTATTTTAGTAAAGAGAACAATGCATTAAAATAATCATAAGAAAGGAATGTTATTTGTCAGCTTTTCTTCTAGATGAAGCGATTCCATTGTTCATGTGGCTTTTGCAATAGTTAAAGTGTTGCCCTATTTATTTATTTGTTCTAATAAAAGTTTATAAGCTTCTACGACTGATTCAAAAGGCTCTACATTCATTTAGAACAGAAGAAGATAATTAACATTGACAGGAAGTTTTTTCCTTTATATAATATATTAATAAATTTATCAAAACTTGTAAGAGTCATTCTCATATATTCGAGAGGCAAATTATTCTTTTAATAACATTATAGTCATTTATTTTTTCAAAGTCTTTTTCTTCCCCTTTAACCCCAGCTATTTTTAATTTATCCAGTCATTTATTAAAATCAATCATCCTTTCACAAAATAAAAAAAGAAAAGAAAAGGAGGATTGAGTTGTAAGTTATTTTAGCAAGAAAAAGCCATGAACATGTTTATGGCAGACTGCAATTAAATTTCACATCTTGATGTAATCAACTTCATTGTTCTTCAGTTCCTCTTGAAGAAGACTAGATGTTGTGTATGCATGTGTTGGATGCAGAACTAGGTATATTATGGAGTTCATTCAAAGAAGGTTCAACATTATATTGACGAAGCTTTAAGAAGATCAGATCTTTGCCTTGTGTAGCACAAAAGCATGCATACATAAGACCTTTAAACCATAAAAGTGGAATAAAAAAAAGAAGTAATTAAGGAACAATTAGAGAACATGTTTTAATGCTTTTTATAAGTTGTTTTTCGTGAAAGTAGTTTGCCAAAGAAGTTGGAGTTCTATTGAAAATTTTGATAATCTAAACTTGATTAACACGAAAGAAAGATAAAGGGCTTGTAATTCTTACTACAAAATGTAGTCTTGTAGACTTATATGTAGAAATCTTCACATGAAAGGACTTTTTATATACGTAGGAAGGAAGGATTTGAGACTATTATTGGATACAACTTTTGAGATGGAAGGGCATGACTTATTTGAAATGGCCATGAGAGGGCGGTGGAATGAAGTTATTGACGCTTATGAGAAGCATCCTGACTATCATGAGGCCATAATCACTAGATCAGGAGACACAGCTTTGCATATAGCAGTATCAGATGGCCAAACAGAAGTAGTACTGAAACTTCTAAAACTAATAGGTGAGAAGGCACCTGAAATTCTGAGAATTCAGAATAACAAGGGTAACACTCCGTTGCATCTTGCAGCTGCTCTTGGGAATGAGAGTATGTGCCATTGCATGGCAGAACGTGATCCAAAGCTCATTAAGTATCGAAATTCTGTGGGTGAAACTCCTCTTTTCTTGACAGCCATTGGTGGCAAGAAAAAGGCTTTTCTTTGCCTCCATGATCATCACCAGTGGAATCGTGAACAAACTGAATATGCTTTTTACAGAAAGAGTAGTAATGGGGATACCATACTCCATGCTGCCATCTCTAGAGAATATTTTAGTGAGTGTGAATAATTCATAGTTCTTATTTCTTTTCTCTTATATGATGCAGTTTAGACATTTGTTAACTTTCCTCACAGATTTGGCATTTCAAATAATTCTTAAGTACCCAGATCTTGTCAACTATTTCAATACAAATGGCTTCTCACCTCTATGTCTTAGCCAACAATCCTGCTGCATTCAGAAGTGGCTGTCATTTGGGATTGCTGGATCGTTTGTTCTACTTCTGTATGTACTTTTAACTAATTAACTAATCTACCTAACTTCCTTCTCCTGATAATGCTCAACATTTGCTGTCTATAATAACTTCCCAATTGGGTGTCATGTTTTCAAAGGCATATCTGTTGAATCGCTTAAGGAGGAAAAACTAAATCGTTAAGCTGATCTAAGAGAATTGAAAGTTGATGAAACCATTCCCTGGTATCCAGCAACCTATCAAACATGCATAAACTTCTTCAAAGTGATGAAAACTTGTTTCAAAGTCTTAAGTAGGTTATTCTTGCTTGCAAATTTTATGTACTATTACACATTTCATCGAGTGCTCGAGTTTAAATTAGCTACTATGTTTGTTTCCAGCACAAACCCAACGAGGAAGCAGCTTAAATGAGAGAAGATCAGCACCTGAAAAGGGTAAAGTTTCTTCAATAATAACAATAATGATCCTTGATGTAGAGCGTGTATGGCATTAATTCAAATCTATTATATCTTTTGTTACTATACATCAGAAACACTAAAAGAAGGAAAAAGTTATCCTCCCAACCAAGAAGCTATTGTTCAATTTGGCAAGATTGTAATCAAGACCATACTGATTGTTCTCGGCATTGGTGAGTATTCTCCTTTCATGGACTTTTCATCTTCATCTCGTTTTTATAGAGCAAGCCATGCCTGTAGGCAACATAATCAGTAAGCATTAACATCTCATATCACTGTGAGTTTTTCATTGAAACTCTAATCAAATTCCTTCTTAGGCATTCGAACGGTATTGAATGTCAAAGCAAAGAAGCAGAAACACAAGTGGGCGACTCAAATAATGAATGAGCTGGTCTGGAGAACCTCTTATTACAAGTACGATGCAACTGGTAAGGAGCCTACGGATTCTGGGGATAAAAATAAAATACCTGAAGCCCCATCAGCGCCAGACGATCAGGAGACATGTCAAACCACAGATCCACAAGTCAAGTTCAATCACAGAACTGCTAGCCAAGGACAATATCAGCCTGAACGGAACATCCATCACAAGCAAGGTAGGCTTGTTTATGTTATGTTTATGTTAGGGGGATTGCACCTACATTTACCTTACTGCAGGAAAGAATCAAGAATTTACAAGGACAAGCGTTTTCTCCAGAAAGTGGTAACTGATAACACATCCATGGAAATGATTAGTAATGTTAAGAAACAGATTTGTTGCCCCTGAACTTCTTCTTAAATTTCAACTAATTAGCGCCATGTTTACTTTAGTTTTTATTTTTAGTTTTAGTTTCCTGTTTTTTTAAACACAAAAATCGATAAAAAAAAAATATTAATATAACACAGAAATCGATAAAAAAATGCAATAACCAATATAAAAATATAACAACCGAGATAAAAAATCATATCTCACAACTCAACTAATGACATTTCACATCCTTTAGAGCAAAGATGGCCCAAAAAAATAAAAAGGCACTCAAAGTGATAAAAGTCATATTAAAGAAGATTAGTGTATGTATGGTTAATACTTCTACCCCTCTAATAAAAATTCTATGGATAATTGTATTAGGATATTCCTAAGGAATGTATCCTATTATAACTGTCGTGAAAGGTATGATATTCTATAAAACATTTCCAAGCCCCATTTTGACGTTCTCTGAAACTCATTTGTGAATACTAGACAAGTTTTGCAAGCTGGGCAATGGACGTGACGCAGACAACTTTAAAACCATGCTATTAGCTTTCAAGACTGGAATGAATGAAATGTTGGACAAGTTCCTCGAAAAATGCCCGAATGCCGTCCAAGAAAACCAAGAAGAAGGGAAACAAGAGTCAGCTATACTGATAGCAGCAAAGATGGGAGTAACTGAAATCGTTGATAGAATTTTAGATGCATTCCCTGTTGCTGTCCTGGACTTGGACCCCCAAGGGAAGAATATTGTGCTCCTGGCAGTTGAAAACAGACAGATCGATGTTTACAAACTGTTATTGAATAAGTCAACAATGCTAAAAGAGATCATGTTCCGCCAGGTAGACAACGAAGGAAATAGCGCATTGCATCTTGGTGCACGGTATGGGGATTATAGGCCATGGCTTATTCCAGGAGCTGCACTGCAGATGCAGTGGGAGTACAAGTGGTATCAGGTAGGCCCTCTTCTTTTTGTTTTAAATTTTCTGCCTCACTCCTACTTAATCTAATCTTTGAATGCTACTTCTTGGAAATGAAAAGATCATACTTGCTATCTTTTAACTAAAAACATGGGAAAATATTGTATCCAGTTTGTGAAGGATTCCATGCCAAAGCATTTCTTCGCTCATTACAATGATAAAGGCGAGACTGCAGAGAAAATCTTCAGAGAGACGCACAGAGAACTAATAGCAAATGGCAGAGAATGGCTGACAAAAACATCAGAATCCTGTTCTGTCGTTGCAGCACTCATTACTACAGTATCATTTGCAACTGTCGCAACCGTACCTGGAGGTCTTAACCAGAATTTTGGCACACCGATTCTGGAAGATAAGAATGGATTCGCTATCTTTGCTATCTCGTCCTTTGTAGCCCTCTGCTTCTCATTGACTGCCCTGGTCTTCTTCTTGGCGATTCTTACTTCTCGGTACCAGGAAACCGATTTCGTTAGGGATTTGCCAAGGAAACTTCTTCTTGGTTTGACATCACTCTTTGCATCCATAGTTTGCATGTTGATCTCATTCTGTGCAGGGCATTACTTCATACTGAAGGAGGGCTTGAGACGGATAGCATATCCAATCTATGGCGCAACATGCTTGCCAGTCACACTGTTTGCTGTAGCAGAACTCACACTCTACTTTGACCTTATATTGGCTATACTTAAAAAGGTGCCTCACCGTGGCTACAGGGAATGATGTTTCAACAACTGTTTTAGTGTGGTTACTCGGTGTTTTTGCATTGTGTGTTCTATTACAAATATGAAATATGTAAATTCAATTACTTACGAGTACTAAATGAAAATTGTTTTTAAAAATAAGTACTTAATTAATATTTTAAACAAATCAATAAACAATTAGTAGTAATAATAATAAATAAATAAAATCAACCAAACGATGAAATATAAGATTTATATGAAAAAAAATCTTCCAATAATACAATGGTAGAAGAATCATTATAAATAATTTTCAGTTATGTCGGCCATTATAAAAGACATATTTGTATCTTTAATTTTAATGGTTATCGTTGAGCAAGCTTTTAGTGCAGGTAGAGATATTTTAGACGATTATAAATATTCAATGACTCAAGAATCTTTAGAGGCGCAAGCTTATTTTGATAATTGGACAAAAGCAGAACGACGACAATAAGAGTTGACGAAACTAAATGTTTTCCAATTATATGATTTTGACACGGATACAATCGGAAGTGCATACAGATCCGACAACGTTGTAGGTGAGTAGCTCTCTAAAAAAAAGTAAGAGAACTACGATAGCTTTAATTCCTCTTCATTCGAACGTTGAGGATACGTAGACAACTTAATTTTTAAAATTAAGTTCAAACCCATTATTTTATTTTATTTTTTCTTATAATTTATATATAGGTGTCATATATTTTAATTCATTTAACTTTATATTTTTATATCCAACTTATTATATTTGACATTTTTTAAATTTTCAAATTTAAAATTTTTAAGTTTGGAAATAAAATTGTGAATAATAAAATAACAATTATCATTATGGTTAAATCGGTGGTTAAACCGTAACCGGTTGTTTCAAATAGTAACCGTAACTGGTTGTTTTCAAACCGTAACTTAAACTGTAAACTGACGGTTAGGTTAAGGTCTATAGATTTTTATAAACCGTAACTGGCAGTTTTATAATTGTAACAGGCAATTTATTAACCGTGGTCAGGTCTAGTTTGAAGTTCCAAAAGCAGTAGTCACGTAGTTTTGAGTTAGAATACCGTATGAGGATGTGATTTGGTTCATTCTAAACTCTTAATTTTGTATATTATTGTTGTTATTTTTTAATTAATCAAAGTATTGTTTCTTAAGTTATATTTATAATATCTTTTGATTAATTGTTGTGCTTAATGTTTAATTTTAATTAAGTTATCATGCTGAATGTGTTTATGGATGATTAATTGTATTACTTTATAATTAATGCATGATTAGTGAATTAATATTTGTTTATTGAATACTTAATACTTGTTCTGAATTGATCACTTAGGATATTACCTTGAGATAATCTAGGATCCGACAGTCTCTACCTAGGTTATTAGAAAAGTCAATAAACAACGTAGTTTAAATCAGTGAAATAACCAAAGATTGGTTGATCATAAGGGTACTAGTCTTATATTAGGATAATTTAGAACTAGACTTCCTAAGCTTTAAGCCTATTGCCTAAGTCTGAGGCATAACCAAACCTCAGGATAAGACCAATAGAGATAAGTCAATGTCTTAACCATAGCGCTGCCTTGAATTAAAGAAGACCCTAGATTAAGCATCATTGTTCCATTAATTAAATCATCAACTACTAAAGATTAACTTAATAATTTAGGAAAAGTAACATGTGACTTTGTTATAATAGATTGGAGTTTTTCTAAGATTTTTAGATTAACTTTTAGTTATTTATTTTCTAAAATCATAAAGCTGAGTGTTCTCTAGATAATTGTAATCCGATTGACCTAGTACTTACATCCTATAAACATCCTCGTGGGATCGATACTCGGAGTCTTAAATATACTTTACTTTATTACTTGATTCGAACGATAAGCTTGCCGAAAGTTGCTCTCAAATTAATTGTTAAATTGAACTTGAAAAGATAGATTAATTTGAGATAATTTTGTATGTGGCCAATCGCAATCATTAGGTCTTTTCTGTCACCTATCTTATGCTTAAATTCATTTTACAAATGTCCTTTTAGTTTGAGTATTTGTAATCATTATTCATGAAAGTTAGTTATTAGTTTGATTTCTTGATAATAGTTGTTTCCTAAATAATGTGAATGGATTCATTTAATCCATAAAGTTTCCTTGTAATTATGGATTCTCTAAATCCTTTTTTCTAAAGCAAATTTTCTTGTTGTTTCAATGAATATTATGCCCAAACCACCCTCCCTTTTTGGCTTGTAAATATCATTATGTTTAACCATAATCTGGCCTTACTTGAATGCTTCTCCAAATAATAGTAATTCTTAAGCTTACTATCAATTTTGTTTTTTATTTTCTTAGGCAATGAAAGATAAGATGACTAATGAGAATATAGATTAGAGAGAATTGATATGTTGAGCTAAAGTCTTCCTATAGATGATAAAATTTTGCTACACCAATTATAAATCATTTTTTAGATTTTCTCCGCTAGCTTAATCTAATCCCTGAAAGTTAGCCTTCTAATGACTCTAAGAACTCCTAAGTAGGTTAACTGCAGTTGCATAATTTGTGTATCATATATTGAGGAAATTTTAGAAAGTTTAATCCTTTTCTCCTTCTAAGATGAACATATGACATTTGCTATTGTTAAAAGATAGCCTTGGCAGCCTATTAAACACTTATATGGATTTCATTAGGGTGGAAACTAAGGAGGCCTTGGATCCACATACCAAAATTATATCATCAGTTAAAAACAAGTTGGAACATCTTAAGTTTTCTACATTATAAATGGAAAGAAAAACTTAAATTAGATCTGATATGACGAGTAGTTATCCTAGAGAACAACTAAACATATAATGTAAAAAGATAAGAGAAAGAGGATCTCCCTGTCTTAGTCCTATCCTACCCTAGGAAAGGCTTTTTGACTCCCGATTTACTAGTAGTAGAGGAAGTTGTTAATATATATTAGTGATTCCAACTGCTAAATATACATGGAAATCCAAATGCCTTCAATGTGTATGATCAAATTCTAGTCCTCTGAATAAAATATTTTATGAAATTCTATGTTAAAGACACAATTTTTATTATATTTGTCCTTATAATAATCTTTCAATAGCTCCTTTGTAATCACTAATGCATATTTCATCAATAATAAGCTCCCCGCAAGTAATCAACTATTTTTTCAATATATTCTTAAGTCTTGAGGCTAGGATACTGGAAATGATTTTGTATATTAGATTATAGTAGGATATATATTTAAATATTTTTAACATAAAGGGGCTAGACACTTTGGGGATCAAACTAATATAGATTTTGTTGATTTCTTTGAGTAGGTTTTTAGTTTGAAAAATTTAGAGACAACTTTAATAACTTACTCCCCAATCAAGTTCCATGATTATTGAAAAAGGTATATACTTAGACCATCTAGTCTTTGAGCTTTCTTTGAATTGAGACTTTAAAAGCTTCCTCAATGTCTTTTTGTGAACATGTTTATTGAGCTTAATGGCTTGTTGTTTAAAAATCTCCAACGTTATGAATGTTTTAATTGTTTACTTAGAGAAAAATAATAATTCCTTGTGAAATATGTAAATTCTTAAAGTATGAGAATAAGATCATGTCTATATAAGAATCAATAGCTCAATGATCTTGTTGACATTTTTTCTTGCTAGGGTTGATTTAAATTAGAAAGAGGAGTTAATGCCACCAAGTTTCATCCACTGAACTCTAAACTTCTGCCTTAAAAGGGTGTGATGGGCCTCCAATAGATACGTGTCTCTCCTTAAGGCAATTCTCTCTTGGTCTAGTTTTCATTGATTATGAGGATCTTCATAAACTTCTTTTTGTTTCTTCTTTAATATAACTTTTGTAGATTTAATTTCCCGTCTTTAATTATTGATTAAAGAATGGTTTAGTGATTTTAGAGTATCCTTAGCTGTGTGTAGCCTCTTTATGCATTTATATTGCTTAAATCCCTATAATTGACTTCCATGCCTTTCCTAACTACCTTAATGTATCCCTTCATCTACACCAAAAAGTTATGAAACCTAATGCAATTGACCTTGGTTTCCCTTCTACGAGGTCATGCATTTCAATAAGAGAGTGATATGAAAATAGGTGATTATTGAAATAAACTTCTAGGAAATTCAACTAACAGTATGTCATTACCTAATTCTTTATTAAACTTTCTCCTTAACAAACCTTTCCATACTTATTTATAAAAGTTTCCATCATACCACAATTCTATAACTCCTATCTAAGTCATTCAACATATGAAGACTATGCTAGGCTCCTTAACACTAGTGAACCCTTTTGATTTTGAATAGAGAATAGTGTCATTGAAGTCCCCTATTATTATCAAAAGTGCACTTAATTTGTTGCTAATACCTTTTAAGCAATTCCAAAGTTCAACCATTTAAAAAGCTAAGTTAGCACTTTATACAAGAGTGATACAGATATTAGATTGAGATGCTTTGAGTATGGCAATTAGTGTATGATCTAGTCTATAGTTTAGTGCTGAGTAACTACTAGTTAGCCAAGGTTGTATATAACCAAAATCCTACCATTATAGTAATATAGGTGGTTTGCAATTGTTTTTCATTTTTATCAAGAAATCATGGAAGATTGAAGTGGTTGCTCTTCAATTTGGTGTTTAAAAGACCAATTATTAATAATTTCACTAATAAAATGTAGTCATAGAGATCCTGCTATTTTTAAGGCCTATTCAAGCCTATAATATTCCAAGAAACTAGAGAAATTAAGGAGACGATGTGGTGACTTTTAAACCTTTCCCTTTAGACTTTCTCCTAGATCTTCTTCTAAGAGGTTCCTTAAACTCCTCCTTTCATTTTCCATCTGTTGCATCTAAAATAAAGTTATTAGTTTCACAAAGGTGTCCTATATATTATTAAGAAACTACAAAGATGTACCACATTCATTAACACTAGCTTGAATTGATTCTTCCCTGCCACTCTCTTTTATTATTTGCACAATGGTGTTTATCTTATATTAACCTACTTTTACACCATGGTAAGAGCCTCCTCTTCCACGCAGTTACCTAATTTCCTTATAGAATGTGTGGAATAAGAAGGCATAATAGAGGAGCCTTTAATCTACACTAGAGCTCTCTCTTTTTTATGAGTAAGTTTCATGAGTCTTGATAGTCCACCTTAACAAAGTCTATGATTGTTCTTCTCCATTCTTTCCCTTTTTGTTGCATAGATGGTCTATACTAGTATGTAACTAAGGCCCTATACCCCATCTTTTTTTCATGCTCACTAAGCCCAATGATAGGAATGGTGTCAAGTAGCTTCAAATTTAATTTAGTTTCTATACATATCCCAGCATATCCTAGTCTTTTAAAAGATTCAATAGTTTCTTCCACACAAATTAATTTTCTAATGAAACTAGTTAAGTAGGACAAGCCTAATCTGGGCCAATATTCCAGAGGCATACTATGAAAATTAATCCATGTAAGGACATAAAAAGCTTTAATCAATTTTAGTTATATACTCGATTTCCATTGTTACATAAAAATGGGTTTGCATGCTATACGCCATTTTTGAAGGTCTATATAAAACTTGGATTTTTTACATGTTACTATCTGAGCTAAATTTGAAGATGAATAACTCCTACTCATTCTTAGAACCACATTAAATCTATACTTGTTCCAATTTGCTTATGTCCATCTGTTCATGACAAGAAATGCAAGCCTCCTATTCACAAAAAACCTTGCTAAGCATACAATGCATTTTGTCACACCCTACTTCCATACTTCTTTAGGTGAAGTCACCATAGTGTTTCCTCTATTATCTGTTGGCAAAAGATATTTGAGCCTTTCCATAACTAAATGGTTGCACATAACTTGGCAATAAGTAGGTTTAAGTTTGGTGTTAATAGGGGTAAAAAGTGAAGACTTATAAATTACAGTCAAGTGTAGAAATAAAAGATGGCATGATGCCTATAACATCAGGAGTAATGGAATGAATATAAGAATTTCCTAGTGTAGAAGGGGAATGACTTAAGGTCAAACTTGAGTTTGTCTTTTTATGGAAAATGGGAAGGATGTGGTAGATATATTTTGAAAAGAGAATAATTAAACGGCTTATAGGCCATATAATAATATAATATAATAATATTATTATTATTATGATATTATGATGATAAATATATTATAATATAATTCTAAAAATTTTCTTTTTTTAGAATTATTGTCAAAGGAGAATGACTGCACAGTTGGTAACTAATATAGGTAAGGCTAAGAATCAT
>JAOXYD010060240.1:0-12997 GCA_028565735.1 Pinacopodium congolense
ATGGTTTATATGAGTGGTTGGTATTACCTTTTGGTTTAACTAATGCACCAAGTACTTTTATGAGATTAATGAACCATGTTTTACTACCTTTTATTGGAAAATTTGTTGTTGTCTACTTTGATAACATTTTAGTGTATAGTAAGAACCTGGATGACCATGTTAAACATTTACATTCTATACTTTGTACTTTAAGAGAATATAACTTGTATGCTAACTTAAAGAAGTGCACATTTAGTATGGAATTTTTTGTGTTTCTTGGTTTTGTTGTGAGTGCATATAGAGTTAGTGTAGAGGAGGAAAAGGTCAAGGAAATTAAGGAGTAGCCTACACCTAAGAATGCAAATGAGGTACGAAGTTTTCATGGTTTACCAAGTTTTTATAGAAGGTTTGTTAAAGATTTTAATTCCATAGCAATACCTCTAAATGAACTTGTTAAAAAGAATGTTGTGATTAAACGGACAGATGTGCATGAACAGGCTTTTAATACTTTGAAAGATAAGTTAACCAATGCACCTTTGCTTTGTTTATCTAACTTTGATAAAGTTTTTTAGATTGAATGTGACACGTTGAGAATTAGTATTGGAGCTATTTTGATGCAAGACTCTAAACTAATTGCATAATTTAATGAGAAGCTTAATGGAGCATCCTTAAATTACCCAACATATGACAAGGAATTATATGCATCGGTGAGGACTTTACAAACATGGCAGCACTACTTATGGCCAAAGGAGTTCATTATTCATTCAGATCATAAGAGCTTAAAATTTATGAAGTATCAAGGTAAGCTGCATAAAAGACATGCCAAGTGGATAGAGTTCATTGAAACTTTCCCTTACATGATCCAATATAAGCAAGGAAAGGAAAATATTGTGGCTGATGCATTGTCTAGACGATATACATTGTTGACTTCTTTGCAAACTAAATTACTTGGTTTTGAGTTCATTAAGAATTTGTATGATAGTGATGTCGACTTTAGAAAAATGTGGCTTGCTTGTTCTAAGTGTGCATACAATGATTTTTATAAGCATGATGGATTTTTGTTTAAGAAAGATAAACTTTGTGTGCCTAAATGTTCTATGCGTGAATTACTTGGTAGGGAGACCCATGAAAGCAGGTTAATGGGGAATTTTGGCATTAAAAAGATCTTAGATATATTACATGAGCATTTTTATTGGCCCAACATGAAGCATGATGTGCAATCTGTTTGTGACAAACTCATTTCATGCAAATAAGCTAAATCCAAAGTAATGCCTCATGGTTAGTACACTCCTTTACCCATGCCTAATCAATCTTATATTAATATATTTATGGATTTTGTATTGGGTTTACCTAGATCTCAAAGTGGTAAGGACATTATATTTATTGTTGATGATAGATTTAGTAAGATGACACATTTTATTGCATGCTTTAAAACCAATGGTGCAATACATATTGTTGATTTGTTCTTTAAGGAGATAGTGTATTTGCATGGTTTTCCTAAAATAATTGTGAGTGTTAGAGATGTTAAATTCTGGAGTCCTTTTTGGTGCACTTTGTGGAGTAAATTAGGTACCAAACTATTATTTTCAACTATTGCACATCCTCAGACATATGGACAAACTAAGGTAGTTAATAGGACACTTACTACCTTACTGCGTGCTATCATTCAAAAGAATTTAAAATAATGGAAAACAAGTTTACCACATGTAGAGTTTGCATATAATAGGGTTGTGTATTCTACTACATTTTATTCACCTTTTGAAATTGTGTATAGTTTTAATCCTTTGACTCCTTTAGATGTTTTGCCTTTGCCTACTAATGAATATGCTAATTTGGATGGAAAGAAAATGGCAGAATTTGTTAGGGATTGCATGCAAGGCAGTGTGCAAGGCAAGCTAACAAGAGTTGCATGACAATATAAAGAAAAAGAATGAGTAGTATGCAAGGCAAGCTAACAAGAGGCGAATGAAAGTTACCTTTGAACCTGAAGATTGGGTTTGGGTTCATATGCATAAAGAGAGCTTTGTTGCCCAAAGGAAATCAAAAATTGCAACCTAGAGGCGATGGACCTTTCCAAGTGTTGGAACGAATAAATGACAATGCCTACAAGCTCGACTTACCAAGTCATTATGGCAATGTTAGTACCACATTTAATGTTGTTGACTTATCTTTATTTTATGTAGGTGATTCGAGGACGAATTCTTTCGAGGAGGGAGGGAATGATGGATATCTACTTACATCAATAGTCACCGATCCTTTACAAGGCATTGGGGGTCCTATGACAAGAGTAAGAGCTAAGTGCATAAAGGATGCTTTGCAAGAGTTAATCAAAGACATTCAAGACAATAAGGCTATTTTGGAAGATTCTAAAACAATACCAAGGTTGATTACTTATCTTCAAGCCCAAGAAGATGGAAAAGGCTTAACATAAGGAAAACAATGCTTAGAGCCCTATCTATAGGGATGATCTATATACTTGTTCTAATGAAGTCCAGCCTACATAATAAGCCCAATTTGAAAAGATTAAAGATATGAGCTTGGAGGGAAATTTCATACTTTGAATTTTTGGTCATTAATTGTTGTTAGTTTTCAAGTTATTTTTAGAAGGATTTCAAATTTATAAAATTGATTTATATCCATTAATTGAGGAAATCATTCCTAATAAAGTCTTTCCTATTTAGTTATGATTAGAATTCATTAGCAAGATCTTTCCTTGTAGGGATTTCATCTTTTGGTGCCTATTTAAAGAGGCAATCTAGTGTATTATGGACCATCAAGTTATTAATCAAATTTGAGTTTCTTTTTTCTATTGTGAGTGCTTTCTCTTTGTTCTTTATTCAAGAACTAAATCTGATCTCTTTAAGGTAACTTGTAGTGATTAACTTATAACTTTGATTCTAATAAACAAGTTTGGTTGGCGTCGGGTTCTTTACTAAATTCAAAACATATTTTGGAGTTTCTTTTTCCTTGTTGGTTTTGGGTCTTCGATGTTTATTTACCAAAGTTCATATCAAAGTCTTTATTAGAGTTAATCTTTAGTAATTGGACCTAATAAGCTTTCTTTTTTTTTTTATAGATCTTATCGAGCAATAGTTGAGCACTAAACTTGATTTGAGAACTTTGGATTTCAAAAGCCCAAGTAATATCTTTTAATTTGCCATTATATTAATTAATTGATACCAAATTTTATAAATTGAATATTTTGTGTCTTAAATGAATGTTAGAATTTCTTGTAATTATTTGGTTAATGCATATTAACTCATTATTGAATGATCTGACTAATTATTTTTCTAAAGGTATGAAATTTTGATGAATTGTTGATTATATGTGAATTAACATTAATTTGCTTATTTGATTGAATATTTGACTCAATAGTTTGTTATATTAATGAGATAAGAAATTTTATTAGGATTTTTTATTAAGTGAAAATGCATGTAATTTTGTTATTTAAATTGAGTGAATGTAATTAAATGATGTTAAGGTTTGATAAAAATGCACCATAATCATAGGCATTCAAATGAATAAACTGATAAGTCAGATATGAGATAACTAGAGATTCAGATTTACAAAAGAGTCAGTTAACGAATTGGATTGAGTATTAGATGGAGAATTAGATTGATTATTAAATTGAGAATAGAGAATAGAGAAATGGGGCTTACCTAGGACTGGTATGTTCAGTGGTCTATGTTTGATGTGATATGAGCTTGAGATTAGACTAGGTACCTATACGTGGAGCTAGTACTGGGGCATTCTGAGTCCCAGGGATATTCTGTATCTTTGACTACATACCGAAGTATCCTAAGTCCTGGGAATACTCTGTGTTATTGGCTAGACATCAGAATGATGCTAAGGTATCAGACGAGAGATACCATATGCCATATATATATATATGAACATGCGATATAGATTATCCACCAATATTGATATTTATGAGACTTGAGCTACAAACCATTGAATATAGCCTACTAGGATAAGCAGGGCCTTAATAAATGGAACAAAAAAAGTTAGCATTAATAAATGAATTTGCATCTTGAAAATTGCATTTATTTTATGTTGATCGTTTATAAAATGATTAGGTCAATGTGCTTGTATATGTACATCTATATGATTATACAAATAACATATACGATTATTATAATGGTATAAGGGTAAATACCAAATCCTTATTGAGATGCCAGCTCACCCCTTGCCTGCAGATATTTTCAGGAGATTGATTGTTGTTTAAAGATTTCAAATTGTTCTAGTTCTTTTGTTGAGAGCAGGTTGGCCAACAACAAGCGCCTTTACTTTTTCTATTGTTTCAAGGCATTTTGGAACATTTTGTATTGAATAGATTATTATTATTTTAGAAAAATCCCAGTATTATTTCTACTGGTTGATTTGGATTATGGGATTTAGCTTTACCTTACGAAATTAATAGAATTTATTATTAGATTTGTTATATGTCTCTTTGAATTCAAATAAATTTTGGGATCATTACATTTAGTGGTATTAGAGCGAGTATACCTTCTTAGGGACCCAAAATTTTGTGAAATTGAGCAATTAGGAATTGATAATGTATTTTATATGCAATGTAGGATGGTTTTAAAGGATTTTGCTATTGGCCTAAAAATAACTAAGGAATCAATTCAATCTTTCTGTGCTCCTGCTGGAGCATAGAGATACTAGATTAAATTGAGATGCTGATGATGTACCGCCTCAGAAGGCCAAGTTATTCTAGATGATGCAGCATGTTATAGTTGTAGCTCCAGGTAGTGGCGAGTCAAGGGTGGACTACAACTTTGAGAGGATTTGCAAGATATGAGCAGTTGATTTTAAGGGCACTATTGATCCTACATAAACTAAGACTTGGTGGGGACAGACTAAGATTATTTTAGATTGATAGGAGTGCATGGAGGAGAGGAGATTGGTATATTTGATATTTTTGTTTCAAGGTGATGCATTAGATTGGTGGAAACTGATGAGGAGGACTTACGAGCCGGAAGTAGTGACTTGGCAAGATTTTCAGCAAGAGTTTTGTGATAAGTATATTCCAAGGATCTACAAGGATAGGAAGAAGAAAGAGTCCTTAGATTTTATGCAAACTAAGGGGATGAGTGTGGCATAATACAAGGCTCGATTTACTGTACTATTTAAGTATACTGGATATGCCATAGCAGATCAATAGAATAGATGTTCTTGCTTTGAGCATAGTTTACGTGCTAAGATCAGGTTGGGATTTGGAATAGTGCCACCTAATTTTAAGAGACCCGTGGCTTCTGCACTTCGAGTTGAGGAGGTATTGGAGTTAGTTAGGAAGAGAGGTGAGCTAAAAAGGAGATCTGAGGGTTAGGTGAGAGAGGGTGATAGGTTTATGAGGAGAGCTGGGAGTCATTCTTTTTTTGGTAGTGGAGGATTTCAGAGAGAGGGTGCTATTGCTAGTATGAGAGGTAATTTGGGGAGATTAGGGACAGATTCTAGAGCAGGTAGTGTTGCTAATTCACTCTTTGTAGGTTCAGGTAAGGGATTCAGTCAGATATCTCGAGGATCTTTTGATAAAGGAGTTAGGGTACCTAGATATGATATTTATGGGAGATATCATTGTGGAGTATGTCAAAGATTTGGAAGTGTTGGTCAAGTCTACTATAGTTGTGGTGAGTGAGGGCACATACAGAGAGATTATCCTACTAGGGATGATGAAGTTAGAGGAAGCGAGATGGCTCATGGTCAAAGTAAAGAGGTGGATTTGGTGGAGACAGTAATTGGTCTGGTGGTAGAGGTGGTGATAGAGGTCAAGGTAAAGGACAAAATGGAGCTAAAGGAAGGACTGGTAGATGTGAGGTTATTTCAACTTCTAGTCAAGCACAGGTAAGGACTTACCATATGAGTCGAGAGGAGGCACCTGCAACCAGTGACATCATATCAGGTACTATTTCTTTATTTAATATTCAGGAATTTGTATTAATTACTTTGGGTTCAACTCATTCATATATATCATCTGAGTTCCTTTTTATAGTGTTTAGGGAGGTTAGTAATTTAGAGTATGACCTTAAAGTACAACTGATTTGATAATGATAGATTTGAAGGAATTTGACGTAATATTGGGGATGGATTAATTGGTTCAGCATAGAGTTATTATCTACTATTTTTCCAAAGAGGTGATGGTGGAGTCTTTGAATAGACTGACTCTAATATTTGTAGGAGATTATAGAGTAATTCTAACTTGTTTGATCATAGTTACAATAGCTAGACTGTTGATTTTGGATGGGTTTGAAGCTTACTTAGCTTATATTATGGTTCAAGGGAGGAGAGTCCTGAGTTGGGATCTATTCCAGTCGTGCAAGAGTTTCCTGAGGTGTTTTTAGATGATCTTTGGGGTTGTCACTGCCGAGAAAGGTAGATTTCACTATTAAGACCTTACCGAGTGTGACACCTATTTCCATTGTACCTTATAGGATGGCTCTTATGAAGCTTCAGGAGTTGAAAAAGAAATTAGAGGAGTTTTTGTAAAAGAGTTTAATCAAACCCAGTACGTCATCGTGGGGAGCACTAATGCCATTTATGAAGAAGAAGGATGGGAGTATGCGATTATGTATCGATTGCAAGCAGTTGAATAGAGTGAAGATTAGGAACAAGTACCCTTTGTCGAGAATAAATGATTTGTTAGATCAATTAAGGGGAGCAACTATGTTTTCTAAGATTAATTTGAGATCAGGTTATTGGTAGTTAAGGGTAACGGAGGTAAACATTCCTAAGACTACTTTTCGGACTCATTATAGGCATGACAAGTTCTTGGTGATGCATTTTGGGTTGACTAATGCTCTAGCAACATTTATGGCTTTGATGAATCGAGCTTTTTAGAAGTATTTGGGTGAATTTTTTTATAGTGTTTATTGATGATATTTTGGTTTATTCAAGGAGAGGAGCATAAGCAGCATTTGAGGATTATGTTACAGACTCTGAGAGATAGGCAGTTGTATGCTAAAATTAGCAAAGGTGAGTTTTAGATAGAGACAATGGTGTTTCTTAGACATATGGTATCACGAGATAGAGTAACACTTGATCCTGCTAAAGTGAAAGCTATTATAAAGTGGGAGTTATTGAAAAGTGTATTAGATGTAAGGAGTTTTATGGGGTTGCCTAGATATTATCAGAGGTTTGTCAATGGATTTTCTTGTATTATTAGTCAGTTGACTAAGATGCTAAAGAAAGGAGTTCAGTATTAGTAGACTGAGAGATGTCAAGAAAGCTTTGAGAAGCTTAAGAGGCGTTTAACCTCTAACCCTATCTTGGTGTTACCTACGAGTGAAGGAGGATTTGAGATGTATACAGATGCATCATAGATTAGTTTAGGTTGTGTGTTAATGCAAAATGGTAAAGTGATAGTTTATACTTCTAAGCAGTTGAGGTCTCACGAGAAGAATTATCTCACTCATAATTTGGAGTTGGCAGCGATAGTGCATGCTCTCAAGATTTGGAAGCATCATTTGTATGGTAAGACATTCAAGATCTTGACAAATCACAACAGCCTTATGTAAACTCTGATGCAGACGGAGTTAAATTTGAGACTGAGAAGATAGATTAAGTTACTCAAGGACTATGAATGTATGATTGATTATCATCCATGGGAAGGCTAATATTGTGGCAGATGCATTGAGTAGAAAGAACTTAGGTATGATGGTTAGTTTAGGAGGATATAATATGACTCCATTAGTAGAGATAAGATCGTTAGATGTGCATTTAGAGGTTGATGAAAATAGAGGTTTATTGGCTACCTTCGACCTGATTTAAGAGACTGGATTGTGAAGGCCTAGGATAGAAATGCCTACTTGATTCAAATGAGAGATAATGTGCAGTAAGGTAAAAAGACTAATTTTTCTGTGAGACTAGATAAGGTGTTGGTGATTGGTAGTCGCGTTAAGTACCAAATATGGATGGATTGAGAGATGAGATTTTTAGAGAGGCTCACAATGCGCCTTATAGCATGCATTCAAGTTCTAAAAAGATATATAAAAATCTTAGACCTTATTATTAGTAGCATACGATGAATAAGGAAGTCACCGAGTATGTGGTGAGATATTTAACTTGTCAGCAGGTTAAGGCTAAGTATCAGGCCCCTGTAAGTAAGTTGAGACCTTTGGCTATTCCTTTATGAAAATGAGAGAAGATTATGATAGATTTTGTAATAGTATTGCCAAGAACTAAGTGTAAGCATGACTCAGTATGGGGATTATTAATAAATTGACCAAGTCAGCTCATTTTTCTTCCTATTCAGTATACTAATTCTTTAGACAAGTTGGCTAAGTTGTATATAGATGAGGTTGTGAGATTCCGTAAAGTACCTTTGTATATTGTTTCAGATCAGGTTCTAAGATTTACTTCTTGATTTTAGGTTAGCTTGTAGTCAGCTTTGGGTACTAAGTTAAATTTAAGTACTGCCTTCCATCTATAGTCCGGAGGCCAATCCAAATGAACTATTCAGACTTTAGAGGATATGATAAGAGTATTGTGTTAAATTTTGAGCATGATTGGGATTGATATTTGCCACTGATGGAGTTTGCATATAATAATAGTTATTACTCGAGTATTGGCATGGCACCATTTTAGGATTTATATGGTGGGAAGTGTACAGATCAAATTTGCTGGGATGTTGATGGAACTAGAGTTTTGGAGGATCCAAAGTTGATAGAGGAGATCGTAGAGAAGAATGATATGGTGAAGAAATGCCTTAAGGCAGTTCAGGAACATCAGAAGAGCTATATAGATAAACATCATCGAAAGATAGAGTATGAGGTCGAAGATAGGGTGTTTTTAAGAGTATCACCTTAGAAAGGGATTATTCATTTTAATAAGAAAGGAAAGTGGAGTTATAAATATATTAGGTCATATGAGATTTTGTAGCATGTTGGACCTTTGGCGTATAGATTAGCCTTGCCTCCGGAGTTATCTCAGAATCATGATGTGTTCCATGTTTCCATGTTGAGACGATATAAATCAAACCCTAGTCACGTGAATTCGGAGCCTAAGATAAAGGTGGCTACATATATGACATACAAGGAGGAGGCAGTAGAAATTTTGGAGAGATCAAAAAATTGAGACATCGAGAGATTTCAATGGTGCCAATATTGTGGAGCCATCACCGTTCATTGCGAGAGGTGACTTAGGAAGTCGAAGAGAATGTTTACCATCAATATTTTCACTTGTTTGAACCTTTAGGTATGTGTTTAAATTTTGATGACGAAATTTTCTTAAGGGAGGAAGAATTGTAACACCCAACCCAATGGAAATCCTTTAGCTAGCCCATTAACCTAACCCATTAAGTTTTAAAAATAATGGAAATTAGTGGTTCCTTTTCTAGAGGAATCTGGAAACCTGTAGAAGCTCTCACCCTTCCTCGTTCTTTCTTTTCTAAGTGGAAATTGAAATTAAAAACCCATTTATTTGTTGCTTTTCAAATTCCCTTCCATTATCGGATCTTGTGTTTCTCTTCTTGCTTCTATTTTCCAACTTCTAGTTTTGTCAATTTTATAGAGTTAAGGCAACGGTAGAAGCTCATTTCCTAGAGTTTTAATTTCAAAATCTGGTGAGTTTCGTGTGGTTTCTTGTCAATTTTGTATTTATGATTGATTCAGTAATGAAATTAGAGAGTTTATTATTTGAATCAGGGCAGATAGCACAAGACCAATAGCTTTGGAGTAAAGTTTTTATTTGAATTAGAAGATTCCCACTGACGGTAAGATGTTATTCTCGTTTTTTTATTCTTTCGATTATGAATGACTGAGTTCACGCATTTAGCCAGATTAGGGGAGCATTAGTGAGGGTTGGTGATGACTGGATGAGAGGGAAGCTACAGGCAATAAGGTGGGGCTGCTAGAGGTGATTTCAGCTGAGAAGAAGAAAGGTTGAATAATATATGTGTGGGGTTATTTTAGGGTTTTGGATTTAAGGGCTTTTGGACTTTAAAATAAAATTTTAGAGTTTTAGTTATATTTTTGACTTAAGATGTAATCTGGCCCTAAAACCTTATTTAGGCTATTAGACTTATTAGTTATGGGTTTAGATTATCGATTAGACTTTAGAGATTATTTTAGCCCAATACCTTTTAGACTTTGAAGCTTAGTTGGATTTAGGCCCTACATGCTAGCCCTTTTGATTGGCTTAAGTGACAATTGGATCGATTAGGCTCCTAAATTGATTTTAAGTCTTTATTAATCTTTAGTAATTATACCTAATAAGCTCTCTTTTTTTATAGATCTTATCGAGCAATAGTTGAGCACGGAACTTGATTTGAGAATTTTAAATTTCAAGAGCCCAAGTAAAGACTTTTAATTTGCCCTTATATTAATTAATTGATACCAAATTTTATAAATTGAATGTTTTGTGTAATAAATGAATGTTGGAATTTCTTATAATTATTTGGTTAATGCCTATTAATTCATTGTTGAATGATCTACCTAATTATTTTTCTAAAGATATGAAATTTTGATGAATTATTGATTATATGTGAATACACCTTGATTTGCCTATTTAATTGAATATTTGACTCAATATTTTTCTATATTAATGAGATAAGAAATTTTATTAGGATTTCTAAATAAATGAAAATGCCCGGAACTATGTATTTAAATTGAGTGAATGTAATTAGATGATGTTAGGGTTTAATAAAAAACATCATAGTCATGGGCATTCACATGAATAAATTGATACGTTAGATATGAGATAATTAGATATTCAAATTTATGAAAGAGATTTAACGAAATGGATTGAGTATTAGGTGGAGAATCATATTGATTATTAGATTGAAAATAGAGAATAGAGAAATGCCTTATGGAGGACAAGTATGTTCAGTGATCCATATTTGATGTGACATGAGATCGAGATTGGATTAAGTACCTGTACATGGAACATGTATCGGGGCATCCTGAGTCCAGAGATGTCCTGTATTTGTGACTGAGTATCAAAGTGGTATCGAAGTATCTTGAGCTTCGAGGATATTTTGTGCTATAAGCTAGGTGTCGAAATGATGCCGGAGTATCAGATGAGAGACATCCTATGTTATATATATATATATATATATAGGCATGCGATATTGATTATCCACCGATATTGAGATTTATGATATTTAAGCTGGTAGATCATTGAATATAACTTATTAAGATAAGCAGGACCCTAATAAACAGAACAAAAAAAAGTTAGAATTAATAAATGAATTTACATCTTGAGCATCATAAAATTGCATTTATTTTAGGTTGATTGTTTAAAAAATGATTATGTCGATATGCTTGTATATGTACACTTATATAATTATACGAATAACATATACGAATATTATAATAGTAAGGGTATATATGAAATCCTTATAAAGTTGGCAGCTCACTCTTTGCCCCCAAATATTTTTAGGAGTGATTGTAGTTCAAAAACTTTAGATTATTTGAGTTCTTTTGCTGAAAGTATGTTGGCCAATAACGAACGTCCTTAATTTTGTTATTGTTTCGAAGAATTTTGAAACATTTTGTATTGAACATATTATTATATTTTTAGATAAATCTCAGTATTGCTTTTGTTAGTTTATTTGGATTATAAGATTCAACTTTACCAAAATTAATGAAATTTATGATTGGATTTGTTATGTCTCTTTAAATTCAATTAAATTTTAGGAGCATTACAGTAACTAATTTGGGATGGGCAAGTGGTGACGTTGGTGGAGTGGATGACTTGGGTAGAGACATTAGTAAGAGGCGATAGGTGGAATATGAGAGATGGGTTAAGTAAAGGTTGAAGATGGCTTAAATGCAATAACTATTGAAATGGTGGCTTATTTCCAAATGAGAATGTCTCATATTGAAAAGAAATAAAGAATGAAGGACATGTGAAGGCTATAAAACGAAGCCTAATCCTTTTAGTTAAGTCATTCCAAAACAATCAAGCTTATTTTCTCTAAGGTATTGTTTTAAATTTCCTTCTTTTTCTCCTTATATTTCTTTTCTATAAAGAGTGTATGTGAGTATTATTGGGTGTAATGTCTTAATAAGAGATGCAAGGTTTAGGTATTGGGTTATGTGAGAAAAATATTATTTTGCGGTTGTAACAATTTTCCACATAATGGATATTTTTCTTGGTTGTCCTTGGGCAACGGTCATGGTTTTTCTCTTTGCGAAGTTTTTCACGTTATATTGTGGTGTTATTCTCTTTAATTTCTATTATTATTTTTCTAACAAATTTGATCCTAAAGGGTGAAAATATTAGGTGTTCTATATTAATCTAATTTTTCCAACAATTGGTATCAAAGCTAGTTTCAAGTATGCTTTGTGATTGCAACTTAGTCTGATCTTCTACATCAGAAAGAACCTTTAGTTGTTGGTGATTCAAGCTCTCTGAGTATGTTCTGTGGTTGCAGTTTAGTCTGATCTTCCACCTTAGAAAGATTTCGTTATGAGGTTCCTTATGCTGGTGAAGTTTGTATGTTGTAGTGTGAGTACTTTTTATGGGGAAGGTTCTATATAAGGAGATTGGTATTTAAAAGGTCCACTTGTGACCCTCCAATCTTTCCTGGGAAATTATCTACTGGTTTGTATTCATTTCTACAATTAAATTTGCAAACTAAAGGTTACAGAAGGAAGGATGACGAATATCAAGTTCGATATTGAGAAATTTGGCAGGAGAATAAATTTTGGCTTGTGGCAAGTGCAGGTCAAGGATGTTTTGAAGGGAGGCCAATCCCTTTGACTAACAAAACTGATTTAGATGAATATGAAAACACTGAACACTCTGAAAAAACTACCATGACCATTGAAGAATGTAAAATGTTAGATTTGAGAGCAGTAAGTCAAATCCGTCTCTGTCTAGCTAAAAATGTTCTTGCTAATGTGGTTAGATTGCGCACAACAAAAGAGTTATGGGAAAAACTTGATAGTTTGTACCAGGCAAATAGTCTTTCAAATAAGCTATATTTGAAGCAATAATTTTATACATTGCAAATGGAAGAAGGTACAAAAATCTCTGATCATTTGAGTGTTCTGAATGGGATTGTTTCTGAATT
>JAOXYD010060271.1:0-12996 GCA_028565735.1 Pinacopodium congolense
AAACTCTATCTACTAATTCTTAAATAGGGTTAAAAATGTAACAAATGCAAACTTAAAACCAACTCTTTCTCCCAAACAATAGTTGGAATGGGATTGAGTTGCATGCTTGAAGTTGAATTTGACCACTTGAATTGAAGATGACTCATGTTGATTGACGAAAGTAGTTGGCTGTATACGCTTACTTAGAATTTGATGCTTGAGTAATTAGGTGATGTATTGAAGTGTGATGGATTTTCAATTGAGCCTAAGTGAGGAGTTGAGCCTTTATGACTATATTCCAAAGTAATTTCATTCCTTGTATGTGTCATACTCCCATTGGTAGTTACATCTAGAACTTGGTTTGAACTAATTTAAATTTACTAAATGCATGCTAGATAGAAATGATTAAAGCCTTCTTTCTTTTAGCCCTTGACTTAAATGACCTACCTATATTATCCCTTATAAACCCCCTTTAAGCCTTTGACCAATTTATTCTTGAAGAAAACACCCCATTTTGAAACCCTCAAACCTCTTAGCCTTAACTTCTCACAAGTTTAATAAAGAGCTAAGTGAGCATTAGTTTGGGATTTTTAGCTTCGTTTTTTTCTCCGAGGTAGGTTGAGTAATAATTCTACTCATAGAGTGCATTGCATGTAGTTTTTTTTTTGTTTCCTTTTTATTTGTATAAAAAAAGAGAAACGATGAGAAAAATAAAAAGAAATAAAGAAATAAAAAATAGAAAAGAAAAAAAAGAATCAAGTCTAATAGCAACAATAAGTACTGAGTAGTTAGTTATATCCATTTGTATATCTTAGAAGTGTATTTTATCATCCCTTTGTACACTTACTACTTTATGAGTACTTATGAAGAACCCCTCAAGTCCTTCTTGACCCACCTTAACCCTACCCCCATTACAACCTCAAAGAAGGTCCTTTTGATCTTTTTACCATGTAATTAGTATGGAAGATAATTAGTGTCTTTGGAATCCTATGGTAGTTTGATTTCCTATAGGGAGTTTGGAGCAAAACACTATCCCTTATACACTTGAGTGAAATGAGTGAATCTCGTTAGGAAAATCTATTTTGAGTTTATGCTTGCCTTTGAATGATACTATCATAAGTTGAGTATGTTTATGTGCACTGATGAAAACTAGTTATGATGTGTGTAGTAGCTTGACATTCAATTGGCCAGAGTTTGAAAGATTACATGCTCTTAATCTGTTCGAAGACGAATTGATAGGATTTTGTGGTTGTATTTTATTTTACTTAAGGATAAACAAAGGTTTAGCTGTAGGGAAGTTAATAAGGGTGCTTAAGTGTTTATTTATGTGTTTTTGCTTTAGTTTATTTTTTTGGTTACATCTTTTCATGATATTTTAATTGTTTAGTTATTTCTTTACATTATCTAATGTTTAAGGGTGGATTTGGAGCTTGTTTTAAGGATGGATTGATGCACTTTGGTGGTGGATTTTGCATGTGTCAAAATTTCAACTGTAGACATGTTGCAGGTGACATTGTTGACCCTTATGCAGACATGTAGAACTCAGATGGCCATGCAATTTAAAGGGAAAAAGTTCAACATGTGAGGATGCTATAGTTCAAATTTAAAGTCAATCTAAGGTCCAGAGAAGAAGTTATGACCAAAATAGTGAAGGGAGCATAAAGTTGTCAAACAGTAGTGTACAATCATACACATGCACAATCGTGCATCATCCTAGAATCATATTTCTGTCACCTTTGTGCCATATGAGGGTGACAAATGGAACTCATTAGGAATAAGCCAAATACGGGATTTTAAGTTAGTCAATCCTCTTTTTGACATATTTTGTGGCTCTAAACCCTAGGATCCCCCAATAATCATTAAAGGCCTTCTAAAAGAGGTAAAGTGAAGGTTTTTTTGTGGCTCCCAAAAGAGGAAAAACATGACATCATCCTGGGAAATCAAGAAAACTATTTAATATCTAGATTTTCCTACTTCCTTGGAGTAGAGAGGAGGACTTTAAAACTTTACCTAGTTTTTTATTTATTCTCTTTATTATGTTCTAGCATAAGAAACACGAATGTTGTTGGATTATTTGTGATTATGAGTAGCTAAACACTTTATAGGAGTTATTCTTAAACTCTTTTGTTAAACTCTTACCTTTTGATTTAATGAATGAATGTTTATGATAGGTATTGAGCTTATATCTTATAGTAGATCGAGAGAGCGAACTTAGGTATTCTTGTTGGGTAGTGCAACGAGAGTTGGCTCCCAATATACCTATATATATTTAGGTTTTGCAAGTAGTTGAAGAGAGATCTTGGTTATATGTTTAAATTACCTATAGAATTGCTTAACATCTAGTTGAACAGTTAGGAAAGGTTGTATATGTCGAGAGGCTGCACAATTGATTAATTCAACTAAGGAAAACTAATTTCTCCTTGAGAGAGGGTAATTAAGCATTAGAAAATTTTGGGTCAAGCATAATTGAAACAATAAGATAAGAGAGAAGAAAAAGAAGGATAGAGTGGCTCCTAATCTTAAATCTTGACTATCAAATTATGAACTTTGCCCAATTGTTTGTTCTATGTTTGTTTAACTAATTTTAGTTTGTTCTCCAATTTTTAGTATTTGAATTTATTTTCTTAAACAAATTATAACCTGAATTGAATAGTGACTAACTACAATCTCTATGGAACAATATCTACTTTTACTATAAGTAATGATTCGTACACTTGCAATTTTGAATATAAAAAAAGTTTAGTTTTGCAACAAATAGATATTTTCATTTTTTATTTATCATTTTCAATTTGTTACAATCAAAGACAAATTTTAATATGCACCTCAACAGATCTTCAACCAATGTTATCATTATGATTTGAGTGTTTTCTATTCCCTTTTCTCCCATTATTATGCTTTCTTTTCAATTTATTAACACTAGGGATAATGTTCCATTCAAGTGTAGGGGAGGAATATCATGTTATCACACATGCTTTTCTTGTCCTTTAGTTTATCATTTTGTCATCTTTTTCACAATAATATATAACTAGTGGAATATTTTTTTAAAAAAATTTATTCATATAATTGAACATTTTTCTTTTTGATTTTGATTATTTTGACAAATTAAGATGTTATACACTTGATTATAACAATTGATGACTAAATGGTTTGAAGTTACTTCATGTTTTAAGTAGTCAATTTCTCAAGATCATTACGATATTCCATATTTAAAATGCATATTTCTATGCAAGTTATGGCTACTTTTAAACATTGCTATTGGCCCTATATGGCACCTAAAAGGGGGGTGAGTTAGGTGATAAAATTTCTTCTAAAATAAACACCTTAAGTCTTTCACCAATTAAACATGGAATAAAAACAACAATTATAAATTTTCAAATTAAATGATAACAATAAAATTGTCAATTGAAATAGTTGCATAAAAGTAAATGAGTAGAGAGGAAGGGCTCAATAGGATTTATTCTAATTTGGAGCTATCCACTTGCTCCTACGTTTAGTTCCTAACACCACTGTTAAGATTTTTTTACTATTGCAATCAAAACAAATATAATGTTAGTAATACAATCCTTTTTCAAGGATCAAGGATAACCATTCACTCTCCCCTTTTTAAGGCTAAAGGATAACCTCACCACACTTCCTTTTCAAAGTTAAGGAATAACGTCATAATGTACTCTTCTTTCCTAGGGCTCAAGAATAACCTTTACAACAATTTTACTCTTCTTAAATACACTATACAAGCAAATATCTCTCTTGACTCACTAAGATGTATAAAGGGCTCATATAAAATATAAGAATGAAATGCACAACAAAGCTAGATTATAAACCCACTAAAAACTTAACAATACTAAAATAACTTGTATATGTCTTTCACTACTTCTTCATATCTAAAAACACACATAACACACATATTTATACCCATTCCATGGTAAAATAGTCGTTGCCCAACATTCATATTCAATAATTCATTTTACATTTGAAAAATAAGCAATTGTCCAACATTCATCTACCAACTAGCACTATTTGGTCTACTAACCTTCAAAATTTACCTATTTGATTGAGCGACCTTCAACTTTCACCCTTTCATTCGACCGATATTCAACCTTTACATGTTTGGTCAACCAATGACAGATTATATCTATTCGATATTTGATTGACTGACCTCATCCATGACGACCTGCCTTTGTACAAAACAAGCCTAAATCCATCTGGACTTCATCTTAATCAAATTCAACATACACTAACACAAGCTAACTAATACCAAATTCATATTTTACATAAGTTTCCTTAATACTTTAATCTAATCAATTTCATCTATCTTATCATATACAATCTCATGCATAACCAAATCAACTTGAATCTATATTCAATTCATACAATTAAAGACTTAAGTCCACTTTACCAAATCATTAATTATACCAATTTATTCATCTAGTTATCGATTCATACATCTTCAATTTAAGCCAATCAAGTCTTAATCACATAATTAATACCAACATGTTAATTTATACATCAAGAAGATTTTCACACACATCAATCACCTTTTGATTATGCATCCTACATAAAAATATTGTACATGGATGCGTATGCATAAAGTGAGCCATTTCAACCTATGGTAAAACTAAAGAGAAGACTTACATAAGTACTCACTTAAACAACTTATCAAATTCTACTCTTGAACATGATCTTCTATCTTCAATCTGCTAAGTTCATTCCCAAAGCTTTTCCTTGACCAACTTTAATCTTCAACCATTTCCACATCCATCATAAACTCTAAGCGAAGTCTTTAACTTTAAGGCTTCACATTCATGCACTTCAAGTCTTCACCATATACTTTAAGGCTTGTTTCTTATAACCTATCCCAACAAATATACCAAACTCCATAAATACATTAGTAGAAAGCACTTTGCCATCATCAAAACAAAGTTGGAACCAACCCTTCATTCAACAATCCCCCCTTTTTTATGATGACAAAATCATGTGATAGTAGACATACATGACTAACAAATGATATAATCAAACCAATCCACTTATATATACAAATATCGAACACGATTAAATTTTACTAATCCTTTCTAATATCACCTATACCATTCTCTCCTTTTTTTTAATCATCAAAAAGACACACCCAATTACAAAAATTTATAAACATTGAATACTAATATAAAGCAAGTCATAAATAAAAATCATAGTACTTTGATACCAATAAACATGAAACATACAAATAGGACACACCTTTTTTCTCCCTTTATACTAAACATACATCTCAAATAAATTTTCAAAAAACATGCCAATCACATCATAACTAAACTTTTGAAAGGCATTTTCTTTCAAATTCTCCCCCTTAATATAGAAAACCACGATAAATTCAAAATACCATGTAAAAAATATTCAAAAGAAGGGCAATGTTAACCACATTTTATTCCAAAAAGTGTCAAACATATCGCCATAAAACAAGATACCAATTGTTGTTAAAAGGTGATTAATTACTCAAAAACATACTTAATTCCAACAAGTGAGATACATTTATACCAATTGTTAAAAATATGATACCATTTGCTAGAAAAAAAAACTTGATACCAATTATTAATGTTGTTCATAAGAAAACCCATTTTTTCAAAACAAGATATCACTTGTTAATAAAACCGACTTCCTACATCAATATTTGATGCCAATTATTGAAAAATTAACTTGTCAAAAAAACAATGCAAACCGATAATTGATACTAATTAATTAAAACATGACAAGTATCACAATATCAATTGTTAGTGATGTTTAAAACAAACATAAAACACAAATCATTATTATCCAAAAAATAGGAATCACTTTTCATTGTCACAAGGGATACTCCCCCTTTATATACAACTAAAATCAAAAGTCAAATTAACATCACAACATCTTATGCAAGATGCAAACAATTTCAATATATCAATTAAATTGCCTTATACTCGACACAAAAAGTGCTTCATCTTTTTATCAAAAAATCATAAAAACTCCAAAATTTGATAAAATCCCCAGAAGAAAATCAAACTTACACAACAAGTGTAAATATCATAATTTCAAATTTTAAAAAAATGTAAGAGTCCCCTTAAATTCATGCACTCTTAATTTTCAATATTTCAAACTTTCATTGAAAAGTATAAAATACATGAGAAGGATCATAACATATTCAGTCATTAAACCAAAAATGCATCCATGCTTGAATTTTAAAATGCTCACAAATGAAATCATAAAAAATAAACTTTTGACACTCGATTATGCAACTTAGATGAAGTTTCATGCTCCCCTTCAATAGAAGGATAATGCTTCAAAACCAAAAGTTTCAAACATATGTGCTTAAAGTATCAAATTTCAATAACCCTTTTTAAAATTTCAAAAGTCATTAATTAAAAAAATCATGTATTTGCAAAGACTTTTAATTCCATGCTTAAATTATCATCACGAGTTTTCTAAAAGCCAAAAATCATGTCATGAATTATTGAAAACCTACTATAGGAGATCTTAACATAAAATGCATGAAGTCGAGATTTAAAGATTTAATGTGTTATGAATTTTTGAAACCTTTTCTAGCAAAACATTATGACTTTTCAAACACATTTGAATATACTAATGCATGGAGACAATTTATCAAAAACATCAAGCCTTTTTAGTAAATAATTTTAAAAAATTCCTAAAAACTTCCAAGCATCCCCTCAATGAAAATAATTTTTCTTAAAGGTTATTAAGTGAAAATTTTTAAAATACATTAGGGGATTAAATGGTCAGACACTTGATTATTGAAAATATGCTTAAAACATGCTTATAAATGCCAAAACAGCCATGTAATTAATAAAGCATCCAAACATCTAAAAAGCACTTCAAAATAATCACATAAAACATTTATGAAGGCACGGAAGCATACTAAATTTAAATATATATAATTGGTATTTAAAAGATACAAACTCAACAAAATAAAGAAAATTTAAACATTATATTTATGCATTTTTATTCAATATGTCTAATAAGTCAAAAATTAAACATAAATTTAGTTAAGCACTGAATAATATACAAAAAAAAACTTAAATAAATTAATAGGTAAACATCAATAAAGATTTAAGAAAGATGATTTGAAAGGACATACTAGCCAATTAGAAGAAAAGGAAAAGGTAGTAGGTTTAACTCAGGAAATAGGTTTTAAAAACCTAGAGCCTTGATAGTTCGGTCAATTGCACAATATATGTCGGTTGATCAATAAACCTCTCTATCACATTCGGTTGGCCTATATATTCCTATCGATCACCAATAATCAACACACAGCACAGTATACAAATAAAAATTACCCAAAAAATATTCAACACATTTTTATTTTCAAGAACTAAATTATTTAATTTATAATCGGAGTATAAATTAATCAAAATATCAAGTAATAAAAAAATGAAAATTTATCAATATAAGTTTAGGTTTAAGGCATACCACCTTTATACGTACGTCACTAACTTTATTACTTAAATTATTTTCTTCCTTGATTCAACAATGTTGGCGATTTTTATTTTTCTTTATTTTTCATAGAGATACCCTTTAAAATCTAAAAAAAAAATAGCAAATCTTTGGTACCCATAAAATATTGGGTCTTCGATGGTTAGTTCCATACTTATCGTAAACATTCGACAAAATATTTAAACGGTCATTGTAAAATTGTTGAACAAACCTAAAGAGACCATAATAATGACAAGTCAAAGGTTTATATGATCTATATTCATTTCTACAAACATACCTTTTTCTAGATCAATTGAAACATGCAAATGTATCATATGATTAAAAATGAGGTCTCATATTGTTCTTATATGCATTTATAGATATAAACATTTTTCTTTGATGAAAAATTTGTCTAGAATATGCATGAGGCACATCTATTGGTGTATGATAAATTTTTCTTGAAACATATAAGCACGAGGAGCATATGAAATAGTAGGCCTATATGCATTATTTTGAAGATGTGTATTAGCAAAGAAATTATGTCTCTTTTTAGGCACAAGCACATTCTTTCTATATAACGATCTTGATACATGCCAAAATGCATAATGATTTTTTTAATGAGATCTAGATGGTGAAGGTTTAGAAATATTTTTAATGGATGGCCTAGGTTCTTCTTCCTCTAAATTATTTCCTTTTTCAAAGTTAATCATATTAGAGGAATGTCCATTCTCGCTAACATAACCTGAACCATGCCTATCATTTACAACCTTTTGACCACTCAACATGCTTTCTAATTTCTCATTCTCTTTAGTGAATTTAACAAGTGAGTCCTTAAGGGAACCTATCTCTTTTTTTAATAATGCATTTTCTTCTTTTATTTCAAGCTTACTACCATCCACATTCACCAATTTTAATTTATTCTTTGAAATCCTATTCTCTTCTGTCAATTTTTGCATATCACATTCAATCACCCTTTTTTCTACTTCTTTTCTTAACACTTCATTTTGTGATATAAATTCATGAAGTAATTTCAAGGTTTTGTTATCCTTATCATACCACTTCTTTTTCTTCTTTGCCAAGGATTCTATGTATTCTAAAAATTCTTCATAAGTATATTTTACATCACATGCATTATCATTATCATGGAATTTAGAGCAAAAAGGTGTATAATTATCCTAAGTTGTTGTAGAAGTACATCCCTCGTCATCCATGAAGTATAAGAAGGCTACTTCCTCGTGTTCACTTTGCTCTTCCTTGTCTAGATATATTTCCTCTAATTAAAACCATATTTGTTTAGCACTTTCACATCTAGATGCAATTTTGTTAAACACTTGTACACCTATGGAAGACAGTAAAATATCCATAAATTTATAATTAAATATAATATGCTTATGCTCAACATCATCCAATTCTAATGCTTTTTTTAATGTTAATCTGTCTATGGGTTTTGAAGGTATATAAGGATCATTTTCTACATTTTTCCAATAACTTTCTACTAATTTTTTTTAAAAAAATTTCATTATAAATTTTCAATCTCTAAAATTATCCCTATTAAACAAAGGTGATACCTCTAAACTAAGTTCCATAATCTTCACTCACTAACTTGTTAGAATTAAAGCAATGTGAGACCGAGGGTCTGATACCAATTATTAGCCCAATATAAGACCTAAGGGGGAGATGAATTAGGTGTTTAAAAATTGTTTTAAGTTATATAACATAATCTTTTACCAATTTATTTAAATGATAACAATAAACAATAATTTTAATTTGTTGAATTTAATAATAAAAATAAATTAAAAATATAAATAAATGCATAAAAATAAAAGAGTAAGGGAGAGAGACGCAACTGATTTATCCTAGGTTGGAGTGATGCACTTGCTCTTATATCTAGTCCCTAACATCACTGTTGAGATTTTTGCTATATTGTAACAAGAATTACAACTTTAGAAATACAATCCTTTTTCAAGGATCAAGGATAGCCTTTCACTCTCCTTTTGAAGATTGAGGAATAACCTATCACTCCCTTTTCTAAAACTAAAGGATAACCTCACAAACTCTTTTATTTTTCAAGGCTCAAGGATAACCCTTATAATAGTTCTCTCACAATTTTCACCCTTCTCCTAAACTTACCTTAGAAAAGATTGTCACTTTTGACTCACCAAGCTGTAAAATGGGTTCGTATAAAATTTATCAATGAATGCACAATAAAACCAACACACAACTTTACCAAATGCTAAAAAACACTCTCAAGAATACTAAAAAAAATTTATAGTTCATTCGTAATCTTTCTCATATCATAAACTAAAAAATAGCCCCTATTTATACCTAAAAACTTCAATAGTTCCATTTTTTTACTGTTGCTAAAGTTTATTTTCATTAATTAACATTACCATTACAAAAATGTTAGGTGTCTAACATTTATCTGCTAACTTGTAGTATTCAGTTGAACAATGCAACCATTTGATTGACCTATATTCAACATTTATATGTTTGGTGGACCTATCTCTCATAGTTTGACTTACGGCCTTATTAGGTCGACCAACCACCTCATTCGGTTGACGTATCTCCTAATTCAGTCCATCGAACTCTCTTAAGTCAGTTGTCCAGCTCCTAAACTTAAATCAATAAATCTAAAACCAATTCTATTCACTTCTTAACCAATTCAACATATTTTAACGCAAACAAAACAATATCTACCATATCTTAAAATATTTTACACAATTATAAAAACTTACATAATTAATTAATCCAATTTACTAAATTTACTTAACACATTAATCTAACCAACTGAATTCCCTTTATATCATATGATTACACACTTTAATAAGTTCATACAACTTCAATGTACATAATCTTTTTGTAAAACATTATTCCATGACTTACCTAAGTTTTACCAAGTTTACCAAATTTCCAACTTACTCACCCATTCATCACATGTACTTATGCACTACCAAACATGCATTTATCCATACATCAAGATGATTTTAACATACATTAAACACATATAATACCTCTTTACTATGCATCCCATATGCAAATACTAAATATGAACACATATGTGTAAATGAGCCCTTTCAACACTATGGTAAGAGTAATAGAAGCCTTACAAAACAACTTACACAAAAACCTATCAAATACTACTATTAAACTTTATCTTCTATCTTAAATCTTGAAGTTCATCTCCAATGCTTCTCTTGTCATCAAGATGGTCTTCAACTTCATCTTTCTTTAACGCAAACTCTCAAATATGCTTGTCAACTTCGATACTCCACAACCATACTTTCTGGTCTGCCCTTTAAGACTTATTTTCTTCAAACTTGTCTATACCAAACTTTACGAATACACTAGTAGAAAACACGTTGTCATCATGAAAACAAAGTTGGAACCAACGGTTGGTTCAATAAAAGGAAGAAATGGCATCTTGAGCTTCAAATTCCATAGAGGAGTTAGCCAAAATCCTGGTCTTCAAGCCACCTTCATAGCCATTAAGTTGGAAAAAGTGGGACCTCGATTGTGGCTTTTCAACCACCTAACTAAAAAAATTAAAAATTAAAAAAATAAATCATGTGCCACAATCTTATTCACTTTGTGACACAAGGTTAGGCCATATCCGTGGACATGGCTGAATTAAGGTGGTGGGGGGTGGGGTTTCAATTTTTTTAATTTCTCAGCTCTCGTCCCTCTCTCTAAAGATCCCAGTCAACCCCCACTTCTTATCTTCAAATTTCACAAACCCATCCTCTTTCCTTGCCATATCTCTTGATTTCTTTTTTCTTTTATCGTGAAATATTTGTTTTTCTTCACTGTTCATCCAATTTCCACCATTTATTTTCAATTTTTAAGTTTCTTTTCAATTTTTTTTCTCATATATATTTTTCTTTCTCTTTTTTCTATTTTTTCAGGATTTTTTTCACAATAGCTCTGAAGAAGACAGATCTACTCTATCTTAAGAGTGCCTTCTGGACATTGTCTCCAACGAAGGTTTGCTTGATATGGAACTTCGTTTCAATGCCCTAATTTCTATTTTCCATCCAATTGAAGGTGACCATCTTTAATCTATTAACTCTGGAGATCTGGTCCCTTATATATTTTTCTAGTTTGGGTTGTTAGACTGTTTAGGTTTAACAAAAAAAATAGAATATTTAGTTCAAAATATTTATTGGGAAAATTTTATTTTTTATCATCTTATTGTATATCCTAATTTGAATCTTCAATTCTTTTCCACCCTTGAATATGATGACAACATGTTGGACTTGTTTTACTTTTGATTGAATGGTTGATCATATAAATTAGATTATAGTATTATACATTAAATGTTTAACTTTACCATCACTATTGTGATTTACCATTACGATGAAACAATCTCTCCAAACAATTTCTAATTGAAAAATTTTACAACTATATGAAAGGGATCAAAACTTTCAATAAACATAATTATTCAAAATCTTCTCAAAGGCTTTAAAACATGCTTACAAGTGTAAAATTAAATCATATAATCAATTAAGCATTTAACCATTCCAGATGCACTTAAAATAAACATATTAGGATATTTATTAAGAGACAAAAACATACAGAATTTTAGCATATAAGAATGACATTTAAGAAGCCTCTTCAATGAATACAGACTAAAGAAGTAATTTATATGTTATTGACAACCTTTATCACATACGGATATATGCATATCATAGGAGCAAGGAGAAAGATTTAAAACCACCTTCAATGATTCGGTCGACCACACAACACATATCAATCGATCGATTGACCTTCGGTCAGCCGATCTATTCCTATCGGTCGAACAATAGTCATCGCTGCACATCACATAAATAGAAAATACAAAAAAATTCATTGATATTAGATAGGAAAACTAAATTAAAATTTCAAACTTTCGATCATTTTGTTGACCGACCAACTGATATCGGGCGACTGATAGTTCACAGTATGCAAATAGGACATTCACCCAACATATTAAAAAATAGTTTTATTTTTTTAAGTAACGCATTTCAAGCAAGTTCAATTATCCATTGTTTAATCAAAATTCCAGTTAATCAAAATATCAAGCAGATAAATATAGGTTTAAGGTTTACCTTCCTTTTTATAATTTATCACCAACTTTACTATTTGAATTCTTTACATCCTTAATTAAAAAATGTTAGTGATTTCCCTTTAGTTTTTGAAAGGTACCCACAAAACAAATATTTAACGGACTTTTGGTACCCCTATCATCTTTGGTACTTGATAGTTATTTTTACATCATTCTCATCCACTCGACAAAATATTCATATTTAAATGATCATAACAGAATTGTTGAATATGCCCAAAATGACCATAAAAATGACAAGATAATAGAGTTAGTAATTTATGAGCATGTCTTGGTCAAGATCCGTCAAAACTTCTAAATGTACCATGATAATGAGTCTTAAATTTTTCTTATACGCATGTATAGATGTAAACTTTTTTTTTAACGAAAACCTTGTTTAGAATATGATAATTTTGTTTTTGTATGTGTTTTTCTAAGTGTTTTGCATGTGTTTATTGCATATTAAGTTGTTATTATTGTGTTTTAATATT
>JAOXYD010060281.1:0-12996 GCA_028565735.1 Pinacopodium congolense
AATAATCTTTTGAGCACCTAAAACTATTTTTAATTTTTCATTTCTTTTAGTAAATCTAGCAAGTGGTTCCACAATGGATTCAATTTCTTTCTTTAATGAAACATTCTCTTTTAATAAATTATCATTATATCATTATCCATATTTATTGATTCTAATTCATTCTTAAGTCTTTTATATGCTAATTTACACTCGTCTAACAATTTTAAAGATTCTTTATGCCTAGCATGCAACTTCTTCTTCTTCTTAGTAAAGTCCTCTAAATAGTCCAAAAATTCTTCATAACTATATTCTACATCACCTTCAACATTACTATTATAAGCATGGGAAGATGATACCTGATCATGTTCCATGAAACATAAATTGGCAATTTCTTCTTTTTCGAAGTTGTTTTATTTGGCCTATGTGACCTTCGATGCTTTCATCTTCTTTAACTCCTTCTTTTCCTTCCTTTTTTCCCCTTCTTCTTAGAAGCGTGGGCATTGTAATCTCATGTAACCTTTTTCACCATATCCCTTCTATGTGTGGAGGCCTTCCTCCTTATGAGTTTCTTTGAACTTCTTGTGATGAGGGAAATTTCTTCATCTTCGCTTCTATATGATGAGCCTTCATTCTCACTCTTTTCTTTCTTTATAGCCTTAAATTCTATGTTCTTTTTCTTTCATACGATTTCTTCCTTTTGTGTCTTCTTCAACCTCATCTTGTATATCAAGAGAGAACTAACAATCTTATTGAGGGGGAGAATGTTGAGATCCTTTGCTTCTTAAATTATGGATATCTTAGCTTTCCACATCTTTGGTAAAGACCTAAGAACCTTCTTCACAAATTCAACATTTGAATAGGTCTTACATAAACCTTTTAAGACTTTAATAATATCAACAAAACGAGCATACATGAAATAAAGGGATTCATCATGAGACATATGTAAAAGCTTATATTGATGATTAAATACACTAACTTTACTCTGTTTTACTTGATTTTTGCCTTTGTGTATGATTTCTAAGGTATACCAAATTTCATAAATGGTTTCGCACATGGATACCTTATTGAATTCATTCATACTTAAGGCATGATACAAAATATGCATTGCTTTGTTGCTAAGAGAGTCTAATTCTTCATCTTCACTATCCTACTCATCTTCATTCTTAGGTACTAATTGATTTCCTACACATTTGGAAGGCATAGGAGTGTTTTATGAAACTATCTTCCATAGTTTTTTACTTTCTGCTATAAAAAAAACACTCCATCCTAATCTTCTAATATAGATAAATATTTTTTTTTATCAAAATAGGGAACCCACTTTTATTTTGTCCTTCTAGGCTAGTTGAGGGAGGAAATGTATTCATCATGTATTCCAATTTGAAATTTCCTCACTAATTCTCTGGAATTATGACATAAGACTTTTTATGAATTTTAGTATGAAAGAAGCCAAAGGTTAGTTATTTCAAGATTTTGAGGTGAAAGTGTTTTATATTGAAACTTAGAGAAATATAGGTAAATTTGATGTAAAAATCGAAGAGGGCATATTGTAGGCTACTCTTTCAGTAGTAGAAAATATATAGTATTTAAAGAGGACCATAATGATTAAAGAGACTATGTATATTGTTTTTGATGAATCAAACCCTTTTATTATGAAGAAGAATGTAGAAGATATTGATATAGGCTTATCAAGGGACTTGGAAAAATCAAACAGAGGAGTAAAAGAAGATAATCTAGATAACCTCCTATACCTAGTGAACTAATAGTTAAATTAAGTGAGGAAAGTAGAAGAGTGAGAGTCTACCTACAAAGTGGAGGTTTAAGAAAGTCGACCATCCAAACCAAATTTTAGGAGATGTTGAAAGAGATGTAATAACTAAATCATCTTTTAGATACTTATCTTATATTACTTTTATCTCTAACATAAAACCTAAAACTATAGATGAAGCTTTTAGTGATGAAAGTTAGGTTTTAGCCAATGATGAAAAGTTGGACCAATTTGAAAGAAATAAGATTTGGACATTATTACTTATGCCTAATAATCATCAAATTGTTAATACTAAATGGCTACTAGAAACAAGCATGATGAATTAGATAACATTGTGAGAAATAAGGATAGATTGGTAGCTAAGGTTTATCAAGAAGGAGGAATCAATTATAAGGAGACTTTTATACCTATAGCTAGATTGGAAAGCTATTAGATTACTTTTGATGTTTGCATGTTACATTTAAATTATATCAAATAGATGTAAAGAGTGCTTTTCTAATGGTTTTATTTTAAAAAAGGTTTATTTAAAACAACCACCCAGTTTTCAGAATCATGATGCACCTAACCATATCTACAAGCTTTTAAAAGTTTTATACAATTTAAAATAAGCTCCCGGATGTTATGATGAGAGATTAAGTGCATTTTTATTACAATATGATTTTTCAAATGGTAAGGTAAATATAATCCTTGTTATTAAAATGGAAAATGATGATATATTGGTTGTTCCAATTTATATTGATGACATCTTTTTTAGAGTTACTAATGAGAAGTTATACAAATATTTTTCTAAGTTTATGAGTCATGAGTTTGAGATGAGTTTGATGGAAGAGTTTAATTTCTTTCTTAGCTTGTAAATTAGGCAAATGAAAGATAAAAGTTTCATTAGTCAAGCCAAATTTACTGCAGAGTTACTAAGAAGGTTTGATATAGATTAAGCAAAGCCATTCATAACCTCCATAAGTATAACTACTAAGTTGAATAAAGATGAAAAAGGTAAATCAATAGATTCTAAGTTGTATAGAGGAAAGATAGGTAGTTTGTTATACCTTACCACTAATAGATCCGATATAATGTTTAATGTTTGTTTATGTTCTAGGTTCTAATTAAGTCTTAAGGAGCCTTATCTTTTAATCATTAAAAGAATTTTGAAGTATTTAATTAACATATGATCCTTAGGTTTATGGTATCCTAGGAATATATGCATATATTCAATTGACTATTCCGATGTGGATTATACTAGTAGTCTTTTAAATAGGAAGAGTACATATGGTATTTGTAAATTTTTAGGAAATGCATTAGTGTTATGATTTAGTAAGAATCAAAATTCTGTGGGTTTATTAATAGTCGAAGCAGAATATGCAGCAACTGATAGTTGTTTTATTTAAGTTCTTTGGCTTAGGAACAACTTAAAGATTATGACACGGAGCTTACAAAAATCCCAATTAAGTGTGATAACACTAGTGATATATGCCTAACCTAGAATCTAATTCAACATTTAATGACTAATCATATTGATATTAGATATTATTTCTTAAGATATCATGTGAAAAATGGTGATAAAGAATTTGAGTTTATATATACATAATACTAATTAACTGATATCTTTACAAAACTAATGAATGAAGATAGGTTTTCCATGATTACAAGAGAATTCAGCATAATTGATGGTAGGTCTCTTTGAAATTTATATGTTTATGCATGTTTTTGTAACTTTGATTTTCATGTCCTTCAACTTTGATCATTTTGAAAATTTAAAGTTTTTATGCATACTTTTTCAACTTTAGTATGACCTCCTATATAAACCTGATATTTATAACAATTGACATCTTTTTTTTTTTTGAACTTTTTATAACTTTTTTGATAATGTCAAAAAGAAGGAAATTTTATGTGATATTATTTGTTTCATATAAGGGAATTTAAGTATTGAATCATTTTTAGGTGAATCATCTTTATGATTGTGCTTTGCATTTTTAAGTATAATATTCCAATTTTGTGATTTCATGTCCAATTATGTTATTTTAATGCATAACATGTATAATATAGGTTAATATATGTTTTTAATGCTAAATATGCATAATATGTGTTTTTTAAAATGGATGCATTTGATGCTTTTACAACCTTTGTATGTGTTATTTCTCCCAAAAGTGTTAATGCATATATTTAGAGGAAGTACAACTTATTTTAATGCATAGATTAAGATGGAGCTTTTCTTAAAATTATTGTTAAAACATATTATTTGATTATATTTTTACAATTGGAATTAGAATGTATAAGTATTTTTACATGTGTTTTTTACTTCTTAATATCATATGTTTTGTTATCATAAAAAAGAGAACATTGTTAAACTAAGGGGGATTTCAATCATTGTTTTTTTTAATAACAAAACTTGAATTTTACTAATGATTTGAGTTTTTGGTGTAAGGATGAAAATAGGTACATTTGGTAGTTTATTTACAGTGAAAAGATTAAGTTTGGAGACCAAATTTGAAGGAAGTAGAAGAATAAGCGCTATGGTAGCCCCAAGACCATTAGTTAGATGTTTTAAACTTGATTACAAGTTTTATTTGAAGTTTAAATACTTTAAGGACTCAAATTTTGAATTCATAGATTCTATAAGTTTTAAAGTTGCACATATTTTCACTAAATAAGTCAAATTTAGAATTTGAGTCAATTGAATCAATTTTGTTATTGAAACAATCTTGAAATGTGTTTTAAAACTTTTGTGTAATGTTTCTAAAGATAAAAGAAACAAGTTTGAAATGTTTAAAAATTTTTGAAAGTAGTTTGAGATGTAGACTTTTAAAAAATGTGATAAACTAAACATAAGCGACATTTTGTGTTTTTATATTAATTTTTCATGTATTCATTTTGAAATTCATTTAAGGGATGTTTTATAACTTGTTTGAAATAATTTGAGATTGAAACAAATGAATTGAGACTTATCAATGGATTTTAAGTTTCTACAGAAAAATGGGATGACCACTTGTGTTTTATAGGTCGACCAGTGCCTGTTTTATAAGGTCAACAATTGACCAGTGTAAGTAGCCAGTTGACCAGTTATTAGTCGACCAATGTAGCTTATTAGTCGATCAGTTAAGAGTAATGTCAACAATAATAACTTCCTTATTTTTTTTAAATATGATATTTAATCATCTTTAATAGCTAGAAAATCAATCTAATGTCTCTTTTAATTATATAACAAAATTTCTAAGAGTTTTAATCCTTTTTGTTATCATCTTTATGAATTTTTTTGTTTGAATTTGAGCATATAATGTTACCTTCATAAGTTTTCAAGTTTTCATAGTTCATTTTTTTCAATCTTCATCTTTCTAGCTTTAAACTTGATTTTTGTCTTTCTAATCCATCATATTCTATTTCTTTAAACTTTCAAGAGGTTCATTGATCATATTTTATTTTTTAAAAATCATAAGAGCCCTTAGTTCATTAAACTTTCAATGAAACACCTTTAAAGGTTTATTTTGGTTATTTCAAGGGATTATTCATATTATTGGATTGTTTATACTTGTATAGGCTCTTATTTTCCTTGAAAAATACTTGTTAAAGGTTCATCATTGCCTTTTAAAAAGAAGATTTAGATTGTTAAGGATTTCTCTTCACTCAAAGAAGAACATTGTACTTCTAATTGTGAATTAGTAAAATTTCCAACATCATTATTAGATAGAGGATGTAAGCTAAATTAAGTTAGTCGAACCTCTATACAAATTATGTGTATCCTCTCAATTCTTACTCTCTTAGTACTGTTATTATTATATTGCTGATTGTTATTCATATTTTGAACATTTTCTCATATACATTGTTATATTATTTTAGGTTGAATCTTGATGAAGAGATTATATTATGCTAGAATTGATTTAGGTGACTTAGGTTGATTAGTTTAGAAATTTTTTTTACAATACTTAATTTATCTCTCTCTTAAGTACCTTTAAAACTTACACATTATTTAATATAGAAAAATCAATTTTTTAAACCTATCTTTAAAATGTGAAGAAATACAATTTTTTGTTTCTTTATTTTTTATTTTATAAACAAAGAAATAAAATAGAATATCAATCAGTTAGTTGTAGATTTATGATATATTTTATTAAAGACTATTTATCCTATGCATATTTGTTCAATTAACTAATGTATAAGATAAAGTTCATAGGATAAATATAATTTCGTTAATGAAATTATGATGGAAATCATGATCATATTGCAATCAAATATTATCCTTAAACTATTCTTAGTTATTGCTTTATTAAGATTAGAAGTTAATAGAGCAAAAAGACTAACAAACGTTACATCACTTCTTTATAAAGGAAGTAGTTGATCTCATAAAAAAAACATTAAGATATTTAAACAAATACATGTATACTTCTTAGAGAACAAGCTCATTGAATTGACTCGATATAAGAATTCTATATGGAATATTACATGTATGTCTATAGAAATATTCATTGTAATGATTTTATAAGTAATATTTAACCTTGACATCTCCAAAGTATCTCATATACGAATTGTTAGACTTTGATATAGTTTACGATATACTCTCTCCACAAATGGCTCACTAAGTTAGTCATTAGATATATTATAAATTATATGAAGGTAGTTAAGTGATTAATATAGGATTTGTCACTCTAAAGTGATTAAAGAGAATGCTTCATTTTTTTCAACTATTATTGATTTAAAAAATTCGTAACTGAGGTGAAATGACATTTAAAAAATAAATTTTAAATATCATTAATAAAATTAATTACTAATGGTAGAAAATTAATATGATTGGATTTAAATAACGTAGACACTAATTCTATACTATATATCCAATTAAACACTATATGATCAAAGGATTAAATTAGATGAAAAAATCATGTACAAACAAGTTAAGTCAAAATTACTTTATCATTTTAATATTTAGGTGATTATGATGTGTTATTAGACATCAATCTTGATCTATAATAATAAAATTTTAATTAGATAATTCAAAATAAATTCAAAATTTTTTTAATTTATTTAATTCTAATTATAAATTTGAATTTAAATTTATAATCATTGTTAACATATTAAAAATTTAATAGGTTACATATAAAATAAGCTAAAGAAAGCAAAATTAATTAAATTAAATTAAATTGTGAAGTTTTAGAAATTCAAAGGTTAAATATATTATATTTACTTTAATTATAATTATATTTAATTTTAATGTAAAGAAAAATCTTATTTTTCTTCTATATAAAAGTAGAAAACATACGAGGAGATAATACTCTCATTTTCTTCTTCTCAAATATTGAATTTCTCTAAAATTAATATGTGAACATTATTAAAGATTGGACATATTGTAGCTCAAGTAATTTTTCCATACAGATTCGAGAAGACATACGATAGTGAATAAAGTTTTATTATATTTTATTATATTTATATTTTAATCTTATTATAAAATAAAGTGTTTTTTATTTTCAAGGTATCGAAAAATTTTTATTTTATTTTCACTGTACAATATGACCATCTCTCGATTTTCTAATAAATACAATTAAATATATTTTTTGTTTAATTTGTGTATTTTTAAAAATAAAAAAAGAAATAGAAAGTGTAATGCACTGATGTTGACAATAGAAAGTTGCGAATCGGAAACAAAATGTTGCTGCCGCTAGCGCACAGTCCTTTTCAACACCCTTATTTGCTTTTTGTTAGCTACTGAGACCGGTTTTTGTCGTCGGATGCCCTCATCCCCTACAGCCGCCGCCTCCAACTGTCTAACTTCAACCATTGCAAGGCTTAATTTGTTTTCTATCACACATGTTAATGATGTCTAAATGTTATTCGTTTGGTCGACACAAGTATTTAAAGCTCCTCAAGCTCTTTGTAAGGCTTCAGATCAATAGTTTTTTTTTTTCGAAAATGATCAATAGTAATTTTTGTTAGTTTATTAAATGTTATAATTCCTATCTCTCTTTACTACATTATAAAAACGAGTTTATTTTTTTCACTCTTTCTAAATTAGGTGTTGAAATAAAAATATCATAAGTCAATTAAGGGTTTATCATTTAATATAAACTTTCGCCCCTTATACCCCATTAAGAAAAATATTTGGACTAAAATTTTTTTTTTTTATGATTTCGAGTATCTTAAAACTCCGGGAGTTTTGAAGCCTACTTCATTCGTTGAATTAGAACACTTAGTCCTTCATTAAATCATTTAAAATCATAATTTTGTATCTTATAATCCTCTTGTTACTCCCTGTGGGATCGCTCAAAAGCAAACTCAAACCCAAAGTAGACGTTCACTCTATCCATGGACCAATACAAGCATCACCGTCACTCGAAACATACATCATGATAAAATAAGAATAAAAATATCATTCTCAGTTGTAGATGTATATGCGAGTCTGTGGCCCAAAGCCATAATCAAATCAAGTAATCACCAAAACTACAATTCATCTCATAAATGCCTATATGTAAATATTCATGCAAATATGAGAGCCTTTTTCAAGCATTGATCAAGATCAAGAAAACTTACAACTTAAGACCTTTCCTAAGCCTAACTAAACATCTTTCTCTTGATTTTCAAGTTTCTCTTGATTTTCATGCTTGATCTTCACTTGATCTATCATCACTTGAGCTTTATCTTGATCATATAATGCTTGAACTCTTCTACTTTAGCTCCACTAATGCTTGAGCTCTTCTACCTTAACTCCACAAATATGATCTAGCACTTTAAGCATTTACTTATCTTATTAACATTTCAAAACCTCAAACATTAAACATTAGTAGGAATAACGTTTTATCATCATCAAAACATATGATTAGCACCACCTTGATTCAACAAAATCATTACTCCTTTATAAGGTAAAGGTTAAGAATCTAATGGCTAAGTAAAGGAGATAGGAACGCAAGGTATTTTCACAATAAACTTTTATTTAGGAGAAAAATAAACAGAATTACATCCTTATATAGGGAATATGGATTAATGGCTACTTTTCAAATGGATTTGAATGATGGGGTAGAAGCATAGTTCAGTCGATTTTATAGTTCCTCCCAAGTTTGTCTATCTTTAGCTAAAAACTAGTAAGCTTTGTTTCCCATACAATTAACAGATGAGGATAAGGACTTCTTAAACTAACTGTTCACATAATTGGATATTAAACAAGATTTATTTTCTTCAAAACCAAATAAGACTACAAGGCCTAATGAGTTCAATGAATATTTCTTCTAAAAGAGTCAAGCAATCATAAAAAATTATAGTTATTGAAGCTGTCCGAGAATTCTTTCAAAGTGGCAAATTATTAAAGCAATTAAATAAGACATTTATAAGCCTCATCCCTAAGGTTTCTAGTCCTTGTTCACTCAAATATTATAGGCCTATTTCATGATGTAATACTGTGTATAATGGAATTTTAAGGCATCTAGTAGATAGGCTTTATAACATCATCAAAAGTCTTATAGATCTTGCATAAGGAGCTTTCATCAAAGGGAGGGCACTAAGTGATAACATTAGGCTTACATAAGAATTGTTCAAAAATTATAATAGGAAAAGATCTCATAAGAATTTTATTATTAAAGTCAATTTTTTCAAAGCCTATGATACCATTAAATGGCCCCTTATCCTAAATTCTTTTGAGGCTATGGAACTTCTAGTAGTTTCTATTAGATGGAATAAGCAATGTTCATCTACTATATCCTATAGTATTCTTGTGAGTGAGCAACCATTTAATCTCATTAAAAGTAATCTCCTTACCTCTTCACCACTAGCATGGAATTCATGGTTAGATTATTGAGAACCATAATTAAGCAAGACTGCAACTTCAACTTTCATTCAAAATGTAAGAAGTAAAAAATCAATTGTATTTCTTTTGCTGATGATTTGATTGTCATATTTTCTATGGATCCTTCTTCTATAAGCTTAATTATGTCTATTATCAAAACTTTTAAATAATTTTTAGGACTAGTTATGAATCATAACAAGTATTAGGTTTTTTTTATTAGCAATAATTAGACATATTGTAGCTTGGACGTCCTCTTTTATTGGCATGCAAATTGTTAAGCTTCCTATGACTTACTTAGGAATAGCTAAATCTTATAAAAAGCCTACCATCTTAGAGTTTAACCTTAATGGATAGAATTTAAAGAAGGTTGTCTAATTGGTGTAACAAGTCTCTATCTATGGTTTATAAAATCTTTCTCATAAATGCAGTCATTAAAAACGTCCATAGTCATTAATCAACTTATGTTTTTCTCCCTGCCATGATCATTAAAACCATTGAACAATTGATGAGGAAATTCCTATGGCTGGAGACATTAATAAAAAGGCCATGGCAAAAATAAAATGGAAGGAGTTGTGTGCACCAAAGAAAGAGGAAGAGTGGGAATTTGGTTGATCAAACTGATAAACAGGGTTCTTATGGAAAAACAATTTTGGATCATTCTTATTGATAAGGAGACTTTATAAGTGAAATGGTTTCATTCTAATTATTTAAATAATAAGAGCTTCTGGTTAATCAAACTAAGATCTGATTCTTCTTAGACGATAGTCAACATGTTAAAGATTATAGAGGAGATTAGTTAGGCCATAAGGACAAGGATTGGAAGTGGAGTTAAAAGATTTTTTTGGCAAGATTGGTGGATGGATGCAAGACCCCTAAGTAGAATTCACAACCTAGCTAACATGAATTCTTTAATTCCAAATATTACTAAGGTCAAAGAAGTCTTACTCTCTTTTCAACACATTTTAAGACAACTACTAGTCACGTCACTCAAGCAAGATATGATAAGCTGTAGGCGTAGATGATATAATTTTTTGGAATAAACATTCATCTCTCATTATAAATGTGTCATACGAGGACTTGTTCAGAAAAAAAAAAAAACCTAGCTTTGAATGGCATAGGTTGATCTGGTTCTAAGAGGCTTCTTCTCAAGTTTTTATTATTCCTTAGTAGGTTATGCTAAACGAATTAAGTACTACTAATAGGTTAAGTAGATTTTTTTTAAACATTTCTTCAACATGTGAACTTTACAATGAGCAACAAGAAACAATACAACACCTTTTATTTCTATGTAAGTACTCCAAGGTCATTTGGAGTCAAGGGCAAAGACTTTGTGAAACCATAGTATTAGCCCTATGACACCCAAGAGGAGGGGTGAATTGGGTGTTTAAAAATTCTTGTGGAAATAAAACATTTTAAACAGCTTAGGCCAATTTAAACAATATGAAATTCTTAACCAAAATTCAACTCAAATGGAATACCAAACTTTATGTCAATATTAAGCAAGTTCAATCAATAATTAAAACAATCGCAATGCACAAATATAAAAGGAGATAATGTAACAGATAAACACCAATATTTATAGAGGTTCGCCTACCCCAAAGATAGACTACGTCCTCTCTCCAACTACTTATTGGAAATTTACTAACAACAATCATGGTTAATGGCTAAGAGGAACCTTTACAACAGTATTGATTCAAGGCCAAGAGGAACCTTTACAAAATCTTGATTTAAGGTCAAGAGGAACCTATTACAACAATCTTGATTCAAGGCCAAAAGGAACCTTTACACAATCTTGATTCAAGTCTAAGAGGAACCTTTACACAATCTTGATTTAAGGCTAAGAGGAACCTATCCAACAATCTTGATTCTAAGGTCAAGAGGAACCTATTACAATCTTACTTAAATGGGTGAAGAGTAACCCGTCAACACAATCGAATTATACAATTGTTGTCCCACATAGACAGCCCCTAAACCAAGCTCCCTTGAGCTTCAACCCAAGCTTATATAGCTTATGACACCCTTGATCAAAATCAACACAAGATAAGGGCTCAAATGCAACAAATGCACTATGGAATGTTTAATGCACAATTAAGGCCTAAACCAATCCAATGCTCAATCAATTATTAATGCAATTCAAATCTTGATTTCTACAGGCCAAAAGTAACCTAATCCAATCTTTTTTTAAAGGCAAAGAGCAGCCTATCAATCAACCAAAATTAATCCCCCAAATTATGGTCACAAAACACACTTTCTATGGTGTTTCTCTAATGCACAAGCAATAAACACAATTGTGAAACTTCTAGAGGCAAACCAAGATTATATCTAGCCTCCTAGCACTTCAATAGATCACAAAAAATTTAATTCAATCAACAAAAAAGTGATTATAGCATTAAACAATCAGATTAAACAATCAAACATGCAATCTATCCAAAATATGCAGTCTTAAGGTTACAGCCTCTAAACATCCGAATTTGATCACCCAAATGATGCAAATTAAATGCAATAAACCTACTGTAATATCAATCTCTATGTTAACAACAAATCGCAACAGCAAACACAATTTTAACATATCAAATTAATGATCAAAACTGAGCACAAAGTCAGAATGCTCAAACCTAGATAGCTTTGAGCAACCTGCACAAATTAAGCTTAAACAAATAATATAATCACCTAAAAATTGAAAAAAAAATACTGGCACACTCCTAAGACCTTAAGCAAACTGAAAACAATAAATTTTTACACCCAAAAATTGATTAACAATGAAAATCGAAATGTTCAAAGGTTCTGCACATAAAACTCGACAATTTTGACAATTTTGAGTAGTCTGTGTTCTTTAAGCTAAAAAAATCAATTTGAGTGCTTAAAAATTGAAGTAAAAGATCCTATGCACTCTTGAGACCTTAAGCAAAATGTGTATGACAGTTTTGAATCAATAAAAATAGTTTTGCTAGCTTAAAATTGAAGAACATAAAAGTGAAAACGAAGTGAACCAAAACAGAGACAGTTTTGGTATATCTGTCTTTGAAAGCTTGAAACAGATGAATTAATGCATGAAAAAATCAATTGAAAGCTTTCTAGGATTCGTCTAGATGTTAACTAATAGAAAACACAAACTTTACTGCACAGAAAACTGATTTGAAATAAGAAAATACGAATTGACTAAAGACTGTACAGAAAATAAAGACAACTTTAAGAATTGAGAGATTGATCTTTGTAAATTCGTTTTCCAGGGGTTCTAAACTTGTTAAATGTGTTTAGGAAGCTTATATATAGAGTTGATAGGGGTTTGGAGTCGTTATAAACAAAAACTAGCCATTTGGGAGGTTAAAAAGTTGTTATGTCCGAAACAGGAAACTAACTGTTATAGTCTGACTCAACAACGACACCCTCTGGGGGATACAACTGCACCGTTTAGCTCAAGAATAGCCCGTCGTTTATGCCTTCTGAAAACAGGGTACAACGGCACCCTGTGAGCCCGCCGTTTATAGATAAACAG
>JAOXYD010060291.1:0-12996 GCA_028565735.1 Pinacopodium congolense
GCAAAGGGTTTTTAATAACTATCCATACATTGGATCCTTGGTTTTCTCATCAATCTTTATCTAAAAATGTCAATTGCATCCTTTGTTGATCTAAAGACATCAATTGCATCCATTTTTAATCTAAAAATGTTACTTACATTCTTTCTTGATATAATAAATCCTTCTTGGAGTTGGAATGTGGTCACAATAAACATAGAGTGGATGCTCAGTTCTCAATGTTTTTGGAGATAGAAGAAGAGAATGAAGAAGAAAGGGAAAGGCAAGGAGATAGAAGAAGAGAGGTCGTACGTGCCCCTACCACCTTATAAGCGTAAAATTCCATATCCGCAGAAGGTGAGGAAACACCAAGTGGATGCTCAGTTCTCAAAGTTTTTGGAGAAATTGAAGAAGCTCCAGATCAATTTGTCTTTTCTGGAGGCATTGGAATGTATGCCCAAGTATGTAAAGTTTCTTAAGGACATATTGGTGCACATACACACTTGGGAGGACAACTAAACGGTCACCTTAACAGAAAATTGTAGTTCTATCATCTATAGCAACATGCCATCAAAACTGAAAGATCCAGGGAGTTTTACTATTCCTTATGTTGTTGGTGATTTCAAATTCTCTAAATGTTTATGTGATCTAGGTGCCAGTATTAACTTGATGTTGTTGTCTATTTTCAGAAAATTAGGGCTAGGAGAGGTCAAGCCAACATCCATGCCTATTTAACTTGCAGACCAATCTATCAAGAAATCATTTGAAGTGGTGGAAGACGTACTTTGTTGTGTTGGATTTTGAGGAAGATAGAGATTGTCCCTTGATTTTTGGTAGGCCCTTTATGAATACTAGTAGGACATTAGTGGATGTGCATGAAGGGGAACTTATCTTAAGAGTTGGTGACAAGCATATTAAGTTTAATATGTCTAAATCCTTGAAGAAGTCAATGGATGGTAGTGTTTGCATGAAGGTTGATGTTGTAGATGAATGTGTAAAGGAGGTTGGAGAGGAAGTTGGTGAAGTTGTTGAAACTAATTGAGATGAGAACATTATTGAAGAGGAAAGACATGAGGAAATCAAGCTGGAGGGACTAGATAGAATAGATTCACCCACACCACCTTCCGCTGTTAAGCCCCCCATTTTAGAGCTTAAACCCCCTTACTTGCCCACTTGCGGTACACCTTTCTCAGTGAGAACCATACTTTAGAAATTATTATCTCCAACCAATTAAATTGGAAACAAGAAGAGAAAGTGGTAGAAACCATTAAGAAGAGCATGAGAGCCATGGCGTGGCAAATCTCTAATATTAGGGGGATTAGCCCCAATGTAGTGATGCACATGATTAACCTTAAGGAAGGTTGCAAAACAATGATTAAGATACAAAAGAGGTTAAACCCAAACATGCAAGAGGTTGTAAAGAAGGAAGTAGTGAAGTTATTATCATTTACCTTATTTTGGATAGTGATTGGGTGAGTTCAGTGCAATGTGTGCTTAAGAAGTGTGGCATGACAGTAATGGAAAATGAAAAAGGTGAAAAAATCTCAACAAAGACTGTCATAGGGTGAAGAGTGTGTATCGACTATAGGAAACTCAACTTGGCTACTAAGAAAGACCATTTTCCCTGACCTTTAAAATGATTAAGAGGGTAGCCATTCATGCTTTTTATTGTTTTCTTTATGGATATTCAAGATACAATCAAGTATTCATATACCCATAAGATCAAGAAAAGACCACCTTCACTTGTCCTTATGGGACCTTTGCTTACAGACGGATGCCATTTGGTTTACGTAATGCACTTGCCACATTACAAAGATGCATGATGACCATCTTTTCAAACATGAATGAGAACTTCGTGGAGGTATTTGTGGATGAATTTTCACTCTTTGGAGACTCTTTTGATCACTATTTTCTTAATTTAGATAGGGTGCTTCAAAGACGTGAGGAATGTCATTTAGTCTTGAATTAGGAGAAGTGTCACTTCATGGTCTAAGAAGGCATTGTATTGGGCTATAAGATCTCACCAAGGGTATGGAGGTAGATAGAGCAAAGAAAGAAGTGATTGTAAAGCTTCCACCTCCTACTAACATTAAAGGCATCCGAGCGTTCCTTGGTCATGCGGGATTCTACAGACGGTTCATTAAAGATTTTTCCCTCATAGCTAGACCATTGACTCATCTGTTAGTTAAAGATGTGCCCTTTATGTTTAATGATGGCTGTTTAAACTCTTTTAATAGGTTGAAAAAGGCACTCACAAACGCACCCATTTTGACATCCCCAGATTGGTCGCTTCCCTTTGAAATTATGTGTGATGCAAGTAATTATGCCATCAGTTGTGTGCTTGGACAGCATAAGGATAAGCGCCTTTACGTCATCTACTATGCAAGCAAGATCTTGATGGGAGCACAGCTGAATTACACCACAACAGAAAAGGAGTTGCTCACTATAGTATTTGAATGTGAAAATTTCCATTCTTATATTTCAGGCTCACATGTTATTGTTTTTATAGATTATATGGCATTACGATATCTCTTTATTAAGAAAGATGCCAAGGTTAAGCTCACTATTGGGTACTTTTACTCCAATAATTCAACCTCGAAATCAAGGATAAAAAGGGAGCAAAAAATATGGTGGCGGACCACCTCTCAAGCTTGGAAGTGGGGAACTAAGAGGCAGAAGAGATAATTAACTAGCATTTTCCAAATGAGGCACTAATGATGGTAGAGAATCCCCTTCTCCCTTGGTTTGCAGATATTGTCAACTATCTATCAGGTGGTATACTTCCCTCTGACCTCTCTCATCAACAAAGGAATCACTTCTTATCCCAGTGCTCTCGATATATTTGGGATGAACTTGTATTATATAAAATTTGTGCTAACAATTTGATTCGCATGTGTGTCCCTAATGATGAAATGCTTAAAATTTTTACCCATTATTATAGTTCAAAGTATGTAGGACATTATGGAGCAAACAAGACGGTTGCACGCATTTTGGAGTGTAGATTCTATTGGTCCACCTTATTTAAAGATGCTCGAGACTTCTTGTTAAAGTGTGATAGGTGCCAAAGAGTAGGGAATATTTCAAAAAGGGATGAGATGCTGCTTTCCAACATCTTAGAGGTGGAGGTATTTGATGTGTGGGATTTGGATTTCATGGGAACTTTCCCGTCTTCCCTAGGTAATGCCTATATCTTGGTGGGAGTTTATTATGTGTCCTGGTAGGTTGAAGCCATAGCCACTCCAACCAATGATGGAAATGTGGTGCACATCAAAAACCTTATCACGAGATTTGGAGTGCCTAGAGCGGTCATTAGTGATTGAGGGAGTTATTTTTGTAACAAACAGTTTGAAACTTTATTAAAAAAGATACAATGTGCACCACTGAGTGTCTACCCTTTACCATCCACAAACGAGCAGCCAATTAGAAGTAGTCAATCAAGAATTAAAGAAGATTTTGAAAAAGATAGTGAGCACCTCACGGAAGGATTGGGCATTGATGTTAGATGACACACTTTGAACATATAGAACTGCTTTTAAAACACCTATAAGAACTACGCCTTATAGACTTATGAATGGTAAGGCTTGCCATTTGCCTTTGGAGTTGGAGCATAAAACCTATTGGGCAATTTGGAAGTTAATCATGGATTGGAAGCTTGCAGGTGAAAAAAGGTTGCTACAACTTGATGAATTGGAAGAGTTTAGGTTTGGAGCCTATGAGAATGCTAAATTGTATAAGGAAAGGGTGAAAAGGTGAAAAGGTGGCATGATGCTCACATTGAGAAAAAGGAATTCAAAAGTGGGGACTTAGTGCTTTTATTTAATTCAAGACTTATATTGTTCCCTGGAAAGCTCAAGTCGAGATAGAGTAGACCCTTTTAAGGTCATTCAAGTATTTAGTCATGGTGCATTGGAGTTAGAGAACACCAAAGGTGAAACATTAAAAGTCAATGGAAATAGGTGTAAGCTCTACTTTGGAGGAGCTCTTTTACAAGAAAAGGAAGTAGTTTCTTACCTTTCTTCAAACCTAACTTAATTGCATTAGAGTTTGGTCAAGCTCATGACTCTAAATGAAGCATGTTTTGAAATTTTTTCAACATTTTTTGTGATAGTTCTTAGCTTTTGGTTTTTGACTTGCCTTCTTGAGGTTGATTGGTGTTTTTGGCTAGATTTTGTTATTTGAGGTTGGGTTTGGAAGTTTGAATTGAGATTGAGGTGTTTAGACATTTAAATTTTATAATTTAGGAGTGACAAGGGATTTTCCCCAAGACTTACACAAACTTCCTGTCATGATCATGACCTAGTCACAATCGTTACATAAGGGTTGGTCACGATCGTGACCGATGCGATTTTTAAAAGGGTAAAAACCCTATCTCCCTTTCTTCTTCTTTCTTTTCTTCTTGCTCTCACGCCTTTCTCTCTCACATTCTGGCACCCCCATCACTTTTTCCTCTAATTCTAGCTTAGTTTTCCTTAAATCTAGTGTGTTTTTGGCGATTTCTTCCTAAAATCTTCAAGGTTTGGTTGCTTCTTTCTTGTTTCTCCCCTTTTTTGTAGCTTTTTCTTCCTCTCCACCTCCATTCTTGCGTCTCTTTCTCTCTCATAGCTGGTGTTCCTCTGTTTTCATTTTTTCTCACCATTTTTGTGTCTCCTTTACAGGTTTTTGCTCACCATGCCTCTAAAAACCAAGACCTTTTACCAGAAATCCGTTCGACCAATTCAAGTCGAAGCAGAGGGCTGTGATGCAAGGGACATCTCTGTAGATTTTGGGGCTCCCTTCCCCATCTTCTCACAAGATGAAGGCATTAGGTATAATCTTCTAAAGGTTAAGACTATTCTTACACCAAGCTATTTCGATTTTTTGCTTTTAGAAGAAATAGGACTTAAAGATAAACTATTGAGGTTGTGTGCTAAGGGTGGTTGGACTCAATTCATTCAAATGGATTATCCCACTTTTGCTAAATTAACAATTGAGTTCTTTACCACCCTACGTTTTTAATCACTTACTCCCATTGAATTTTGGTTTAGGCTAAGGGGTAAGGCTCATAAGTTAAATGAAAATCTTTAATTCACTTTTTGCATTTCTTAAAGGCCATGTAGAGGATATCCATCAAAATTTTGCAACCAACAGTTATTGGCATTTTTTGACTGAGCTACCAGAATTCAAATCACAGAATGCTTCAAATGCTAATATTCTTAACCATGAACATTTATTATTGCAAAAGTTTATTTTCTATGCTATCTTTTCTAAGATGCAAAGCAATAAATGCTCGGCTAGAGAATTATTCTTATTGTCGTGTAATGAAGAAAAGGTCAAAGTGTGGATGTCCTTCTATTTTTTCCCAACTTTGATGCAATCAGTGACGAAAAAGGGAAATTATTTAGGTCTAGGGTATTTAGCCACTGCATTAGCACAACATTTAGATATTGATACAATTGGACTAACCCCCATTCTATGTGAGTACTTTGATATCTCTTATTTGGGCCATTCAAAAATCCTGTGGAATAGTAATATGGAGCTTCGAGATCCTAGGACTCGAACCGCTATCAAGCACAGGTTTGCCGGTGAGCCTTCAAGCCCTAGGGACACCCCCTTGTATGATGATGGTTCAAAGGAGAATTCAGAAGAAGTAGGTTGAAAGAAGGTGTACAATCTCCTCGAAGGCTAAAATATTCAAACACAACAGCAATTAGTTGTATTAAATGAGCAAATGCAAACGGCTAAGCAATAACATAAGTATTATGAGTTAAAAACCCCTAGAATGTGATTTAGAAACTCAGAAATATGTCTTAACAACAAGCTTAGATGATAAAAAAATTTAGAAAACAACACTGAGTTTGAATAGAAAGTATTTGAAGCCTATAAACTAAGGAAGAGAGAAGGAGCAGCTTCTCTCTCAAAACTCTAAATCTAATTATGCCTATCTAGTCTGACTCCTACTATTTTTTCTTGTGTTTTCTGGTTGTTTGGACTCCCCACATGTGCTAACAGATAATAGAAGTAATTGGAGCCATGCTACAGTTACAAAATTCAAGATTTGGAGTTGATATTGTTGATTGATGCATCAACAACACCCTGGCTGAAGCATAACGACAGTCTATAGACCAAGTTAATGGTTGAATTTTGGTTTCTTAATATAGGGGCTGATCATCCTTCAATATCACGATGCTCATCCTTAAATTTAGGGTTGTAGGTCCATGTTAATGGTTGATAATTGAGACAAAATTTCATCTTTTTACACAATTTTTCCATTTTTTTCAACATCTGGCAAATTAAACAAATCAACACATAAATTACTAATTAAACACATATTTAAGGGAATAATTCATCAATTAACCAATCAAAATGGAATCAAATTGGTTCCTAATGATTCTCGTACACTTAAGCAATTACTTGTCCTCAAGTAAATTAATTCATCATCAATTTCATAACAAGATATAAAAATAGGAAAATCAATAAAAAATAATAATACAATTATTGAAAATGCTTTGTTTATCCTAAAAAAATGACATATGAAAATGTTATAAAATTAATTAATCACATCAAATCGTAAATGCATTTAAATCATTCCATTCTTTTTAACCTTAAACTTCAATAAAAAAAAATCAATTCCACATATAAAAGACAAATGCATTGAGTTTAATGCATCATATCTTTTCAACGTTTTCACTTCCATTAAGTACTTTAAATCATAATATAATTATTCACATAATTAATTAAATTCATAAGAAAATTAGTAGAGAAGTCTTACGTGAAGGTGAACATTTTGTCGTGAACAACCCCCGATTACTCAACTAAGTTACATTAACTCAACTGACTATTAGCGCCACTGTCTTCTTTTTCTTTTTTTGTTTTTATTTCTTTTACATTCATTGATTCTCTTTTTTTAAAAAATAAATATACATGCTTACAAGATTAGAAATTAAAGGAGTTCATTCTGCTTACTTATTTAACTAATTAACTAATTAATGTTAATTTTAATAATTTTTCCTTTTTAGGGTTAATTTCAATTCTTTTTCATTTTCCTTTGAACAATAAAACTGCCTTAAAATACGTTACAAAATTAATCAAGAAGCTGCATTTTATATGTGTAATTTCATTCTAATCATTAGATATCCGTTATCCAAATTATGAAATGAGTTTAAAGTATTTAGTCATTAATAGTAAAACTTTATCATATAATATTTTAAATTTTCAAAAGAATTGAATTCAAACGGAAGCATAGATAATAATAAAGATCAAAATCGAAATTTTTTTTCACAATTTATAGACTATGATCAAATTGATGATATATCAAATTACTTTTATCAGATCAAAACTCAAATGTAAAACCAATATGAACCATCCCCCACATTAAAACTAAACATTGACTTCATTGTTTAGTAAATAAATTGAAAAGCATAATGTAGGAGAGTAGGGAAATAAGTACGCTCATTTGAAATAGATTGGAAGATTCGTTGGTGAAATTGTGAGAACTATAACAATCAAAAGTAGTAAACACAAAGAATAACAAAATAATGCTCCACTCATATAATAAGGAATCAAAGTACATCAAGGATCCGTGGTACATCAAAACGTAGGAATCAGATAAAAAAAAAACAACCTATAGTACGAAACTAAAAACACAAATCCTAAAACAAACTGTGAAACTAATCCATCAAACAACTAAAAATCCGGACTCTAACTATCTGTACCCGAAGGTCAATCCCTTTGAGAATGGGATCATTGAAATCCCTCTAGTGGTGCCAAACACGAGTCAACAACATCTAAATGAAGGGTGAGTGCATCAAAATGAGCATCTATTGCATCATGCAAGCAAATTAGAGATCTCTAAAGAAAGTTGAAATTCCATGTTGGTCAAGAAAGTCATGAAACCAACCACAGGATGATCAATAGAAGGTGGAGGTGGTACAACAGATGAAGAACAACGAGGTGGATGCACATTCTATGTTTCCTTAAAAGTAGCCTCATCCATAGCTTCCTTGAGAACCTCAATAGTAGAAGCATAAAGTGGAAATTCTAGTGCCTCACTCGTACTTTTCTTGCACCACTGCCCTTCACAATAAACAAAACCCCAAAGTTTAAATAGACTTCATGGCCTGTTGAGAAAAATCCTTAACCTACTTTGAATGCAAAGGAATTCCTACGTCCATAAATATCCTCGTCAACAAACAAAAGAAGCTAAAATTCTTGGTAGCCCACTTAATCTTTACTACGTCTCGCATACTAATAAAAATGAAACCAGACAATGTTAACTCGGGAATAGCACCTAACCTCTACAACATCTTATACAAAAGATAAATATCAATAACACCCATCTAATTCAATCTATTAGCTCGAGGCACAACATTAGAACTAATCATGAAAACTATTCCACGCTCTCGAATTTCTCGGTTAGCAGTGGTATATCCTTTACTATTTCTTGCCAAAGCTACCCTCTATAGCAACAATAATAGGAAATGATAGATCCATAGAAATCAAATTACCATGAAAGGTATCCTTGTTCTTAAGATAGACATCACCCTTATTAGGTACTCCTAACATTATAGAAATTGGACCATAAGTAATAAGTATAGGAATACCGCGGACAAAAGTCTGAATATCAATTGTATTGGATTCAACCTTATCCTCAATGTTCGCATAGAACTCGTGAACCAAAGTAGGGTAGAAAGGCCATGAAAAAGACATAGTTGGCTCCCATACTATGCTTCTAAATGCACAAGAAATGTCAAATTGAGCTTCAAGAACTGGATTGATTGGAAACTCTATGATGAAGTCATTTGTATGATGAAATTGATACCAATTAAATTTCTCCTAACAGGTGAAATTTCATGGATCATAGGCTAATTTCTTTCTCGATGGCGCCATTAGAATAGAAATTGTTCAATAGACATGAACAAAAGAGTTGAAAAATATTAGGAGAAAACAAAACAATTTTCGGTGAAGGTCGTTGAAATAGTCCCTTTAGACCAAAGTATTATTGATTTTTTATGACAGTAATATTGAATAAAATTGGCATCAATTAAAAGATGATGAAATTTTGAACACAATGATAAACAAATGGAGGTCTATATCAAGAGAAAATTGAAAAAAAATGTTCCTTGAGAGGTAAATAGGGATCCAAATTGTTCAGAGCAATTTTTGGAAGATCTGTTGATTTTTAGAAGGACTTGAGTCTAGGTTCTTGCAGAGTGCAGAAAATTTGACAAATAAACACGAAAAACACACGATTTGGAGAAGAGAAATATGACAAATAGACACAAAAACACACGATTCGGAGAAGAGAAAGAGGTTGAAGATGATGAATAGCGAAACACTATCGTATTTGTCACCGTTTTATCCTTCGGCGACACCCTGTTCATCCTACAATGTCATCGTTGTAAGATGATCAGCCCACTGTTAATGCTCCAGAATTAAAGAATTAACGGTGGGTTGATCATCCATCAATGGTGGGCTCCCAAACCATTGTTTATGGTCTTTACACTATATAATAAACCCAATTTTAATACAATTTTACCTCAAACCTAAAAACACTACTAAATCTATATGAGTACTAAATTGAAACCAAACACACCAAACTAAAGGCATTGTACTTAACTTAAAACACTTGTAAAAAGGCTTGGAACTATAAATTAAGCTCCTAATATACAAAATAAGATAAACACACACACACACACACACACACACACACACAATTTCCTATATAACAAAGAGAATTCCTTGTTAATGATGATTAAAAAATGAAAGAGTTTCAACAAAATCCTCAACTTGACTAGGCACGTACAGCTTCACTCTCTGGCCATTTACTTTGAATGTTGTATGATCGTTGGTGGCATCAATTGTTCCAAATGGGTATACCTTGAGCACATCATAAAGGCCAATCCATCTTGACCTCAATTTCCTTGGAAATAGCTTCAACCTTGAATTGTACCCTAAGACTTTATCGCCAACTTTGAGTTCCTGTTGAATTATATGCTTATCATGTCACTTATTGACTCGTTTCTTATATACTTTATAGTTATCATAAGCCTCAAGGAGAAACTCATCCAAGTCATTTAATTGTAAAATCCTATATTCTCTAACCTTCCTTAAGTTAAAATTCAAAAAATAAATGACCGAATAGGCATAATGTTCCAACTCAACTGACAAATGACAAGCCTTACCATGCACCGACTAGTAAGACGACATTGTAGTAGGTGTTTTATATGTAGTTTGATATGCTCATAGCGCATCATCTAACTTCATTTACCAATCTTTTTTTGAAGAGTTAATGGTCTTTTCAAAGATTTGCTTGATTTCATTATTGGATATTTCAACTTGGTCACTAGTTTGAAGGTGGTAAGATGTAACAATCTTATGGGTAATACCATACTTTGAAAGAAGGGAATCAAATTGCTTATTATAGAAATGTGGACCCCCATCACTAATAATGGCTATTGGTGCCTCAAATCTAGTGAAAATGTTCTTTTTAAGAAAGAGAGCCACACCTTTAGCATCATTCGTTAGAAGAACAATTGCTTTAACCTATTTACTCACATAATCAATGACCACTAAGATATATTGGTTCGAGTATGGTAATGAGAATGGTCCTATGAAATCAACACCCTAGGCATCAAAGATTTCACAAAAGAAAATATTGTTTAGTGGCATCTCGTGTCTCTTAGAAATGTTGCCAATCCTTTGCCAATTATCACAAGACTTTACATAATGAAATGTGTCCTTAAATAGTATTGGCCAATAGAAACCACATTCCAACACCTTATGTATAGTCCTAGTAGGGAAAAGTGTACTCCACCTCCTTTGAATGACAACGATTTAGAATTGAAGGCACTTCTTCAGTAGGAACTCATCTTCAAATTGTTCCATCTACACATATCTTGTGAAGAAAAGAGTCGTACCATAGGTATCGCTTAACCTTAGACAATAATTTCTTCTTCTATTAGTAAGAGAAGTCAAGAGGTATAACATTACTAGCCAAATAATTAACTATGTCCCCATACCAAGGTAGGGTAAGCATGGCTAGTAAGTATTGTTTAAGAAACACCTCCTTAATGTTTATATTTTCTTGGTTTTCATTTAGGATCTCATTTAAGCCATACAAGTGATCCACCGCAAAATTTTCTTTACCTCTCTTATCTCTGATTTCAATGTTAGACTCCTATAAATGGAGAACCCATCAAATCAATTTTAGTTTAGCATCTACATATTTCTTCAAGTACTTCAATGCAGAATGGTCTGTAGAGACTATCGCCTTTGAAAGAACCAAATAGGACCGAAACTTGTCATTTGAAAACACCACTGCTAACATCTCCTTCTCCATAATTGTGTAATTATGTTGAGCATCATTCAAAGTGAGACTTGCATAATAGATTGGATGGAAATTTTTTCCATGCCTTTGCCCGAGTGCTGCACCAACTACAAAGTTACTTACATCTCACATTAACTCTAAAGGAAGAGACCAATCAGGTGATACCAAAATAGGTGCACTTGTGAGCTTCTCCTTTAATAACTGAAAAGAATGCATAGAATTATCATCAAAGTTAATGATTACTTCCTTGGTCAAAATTTTAGTGAGGGGCTTTGCTATCTTAGAAAAATATTTGATAAAGCGCCTATAAAATCCAGTATATCCGAGAAAATGACGAATTGCTCTAACTAAATTAGGTGGTGAGAGTTAAGCAATTACTTCAACTTTTGTTGGATCTACTTCAATTCCCTTATTTGAAATCTTACATCCCAAAACTATGCACTCTTGCACCACTCTTGCACCATGAAATGATATTTTCCCATTTCAAAATTAAATTAGTTTCTTCACATCTTCTCAAAACCTTATCCATATTGTCAAAAAATGCATCGAACGATATACTAAATACTAAAAAGTTATCCATACATACTTCAATGAAAATGTTATCATTTCCAAAAAAATTTCTATCATACTAAGTTGAAATGTGGCAGGGGCATTACACAAGTTAAAAGGCATGCGTGTATATGCTAAAGTTCCATAAGGACAAGTGAATGTTGTCTTTTCCTGGTCCTTAAGGACAACAGGAATTTTTAAGTACCCACTGTATCCATCTAAAGCACAATGAAAACGACACCCAACCAATGTTTCAATTACTTGATCTATGAAGGTAAAAGAAAGTGATCCTTTTTTGTGGCATCGTTCAATTTGCGATAGTCAATACATATACACCATCCAGTTCAAATGCGAGGGAAGAGGTTTCAACTCAAGAGTTGGAGGATCCTCAATTGATGACCTCGGAAGGGATTGAATTAGCCTATCTAAAGATTCAATCCTTTTAGATTAAATCCAATTATATGTTTCTTTTCCCACTTATAATTCCTCTAATGCTTCTTTGACTTCCTCTTCCTCTACTCCCAAGGAACTAGAATGAATTAAAGCCTTATGTAATAAATCTGAGCAATGATACTCAAATGGATCAATTGGAGTAGAATGAACTCTAATAAAGTTACATGAATCAAGGGTAGAGGGATGCTTCATTGTTGTAAAAAAATTAAACTCAATCTTTTCATCTTGAATTCTAATAATGAGCTTTCCTCCATAAACATCTATTAGTTCTCTAGCAGTAGACATGAAAGGCCTTCGCAAAATGATAGGCACTATGCTATCCTCTTCCATATCCATTACCAAGAAATCCACAAGGAAAATAAATTTATCAACTTTCACCAGAACATCCTCAATGTTCCCTTGTAGATAGGTTGCATATCGATCAGCTAATTGTAATGAGACTATCATTAGTTTAGGTTCTTCTAATCCTAACATATTGAAAATAGAGCAGATCTGTTGAACCAAGGAAGGTTCCACCTAATTTTGATGATGACAAAACATCCCTTCTTACTAATATCTTTGTTAAGCGTGTTTAAAGATAGGTATGTTGAAGAAGATGAAGTTTTAACTCTTGCTGAAGATAGACGATTGTTGTTGGTTGGTTGAGTGATTAAAAATGGATGTTCTTTAAACCGATTTTACTTTGAAAACCAAAATGAGATTAAATAAAAACC
>JAOXYD010060302.1:0-12995 GCA_028565735.1 Pinacopodium congolense
GGTACGCTTGCCGAATGTTGGTCTCGAATTAAAATGTTAAATTGTGCATAAAAGATAGATTAATTTGAGCTAATTTTATATGTGGCCAACCGCAATCAAACGTGGATAAGAGGTAGATTTTCAATACAATGAAGAAGTTGGGAAGGAGGAGGCATTGGGTGCAAAACCAAAATAGTAACTTTCGTTCAAAACGAATGCCCTAGTTTCTTTTTCCTTTGTGAAATCACCTATGCTCAAGTTGAAATTTTTACTGCCACACTTGGGTTGTTCTTTCTTAGGTAAGGTAAAATCATTACCCATGGTTATTTCTAGCAAATTAATTTTGGAACAAAAGAAAAGGGTAGTTAAGATAACAAATAAGAGGATTAAAGCAAAGTTGAATTTGTTTCCTTGTAATCTCAAGGCTCGGTTGAGAGATCCACGTAAAGTTGATTAAGTTTACACGTAGAGGGAGCTTGGGGTGGAAGACTTTAAAGGAAAAAAGTTCAAGGCTATTCCGCATCGTGGCAAATTGTATCTTGGAGACTTTTCCTAAAAAGAAAAGAGAGTTGTTTCTTTCCATTCATCCTATTAATAAGATTGAGGAGTGGTCAAACTAATGACCCTAAATTAGTATGTTATGTTCTTAGTTAGGATTTTATTAAAGTCATATAATATTTGTTACATTTTTTATCATCTTTTAGTCATCATTGATTGATTCTTTTAGGATTCCTTCATGTTAATGATTTAAATAAAAGCTTAATGATGCAGCTTATTAATTATAGGATGGAACCAGTATAGGTCCCCTTTCTCCAAAGTCTTTAAATCATACCGAATGGAAGAAATCTTCTCAATCCATGCTTACAAGTGGACTTCAACTTTTAGGGAAGTTTTTTTCTACTTTCCTCTTTTACACTTTATGCACATTATTTTTTTTCACCCTCTAAATTAAGGACAACTTGGGTTTAAGTGTTCCCACCGAGAGGGGGGGATGAACTTGAGCATATCTTCCATTTATTTACACATTTGAATTATAGTGAGTTCGATAGGAATGACTTGAATTTCTCATCTTTGAAAAGTTGAAATTAGATGTTAATTGTTAATTATGGTATTTCAAAATAACAATTTTTTTATTTTGTCAGCATTAAGCAATTCTCAAATGATTTCTAATTTAAATTTAATTCCAAAATTTTTATTTCTTCTAGTTGCATGTGTTTTTAAGTGACCTTGGTGTATGATTTTTTAATTTTGTTGCTAGTAGATTTTCATGAGAAGTTGGAATAATTTGTTGTTTAATTAATGGAAAGTTTATATGTTCTTAAATAAAGTGAAAATAAATATTTACTCCATTGGATTCATACAAGTTAAAGGTTGAACTGTAGGAGTAGAGCTAGTAGCCATTTGTGATAAAGATCTAGTTAAGTAGTGGGGGGTGTTGATGACAAAATTTCCACCTTCATGTAAAAAGGCTAGATGACATTACAAACAAGCCATAAGGGTAATTGAGTTCTGTAATTGGGGGATGTTGATGACAAAATGTTTTCCCTCGTGTAAAAAGACAAGGTGAATCCTTAATATTTGCTCCAAATAAAACTTAATTTGTTCATTTTGTTAATGGTCACATCCTTGAATAAATTTTCATAATTATCCATTTGAAACAACTTAGATGATTGCATTATACATTGAAGGTTACTTATTTGCTAATAGTGTGATTGTGTGTGACAAGACATTTTTTTTCATGAAAAAATTGTGCTTGAAGAAGTAAATCAAAAATATTTATTGATTTTTTTTTGTTTGTACTTAATTGGCTTTCAACTCTTGATCGATGTTGTTTTGATTGATTTTTTAATTTGTTCTTTAAGGATAAGAAATATTTTAAGTGTATTGATAGCACCCTAATTATACATCTTCTAGGCATGATTCATAATGATCATCTTATGCTTGAGAGGCAATTCCATATGATTTGGACACAAATTCGAGTAATTCGTAAATAAGATGTTGCTTAAATTTTTGTGGATGCTTGTTCATGTTATTTAGAACTTTGGTGAACATTTTAAGCCCCCTATTAGGTTAAAAGAGGTGTGGGATCAATTTCAGGACTTTGAACATCATATTATTAATTTTCAAATGAATTTTCAAGGTCATATGACAAGTCATTAAGAATGCATTAAGAGAAGAACAAGAGAAACTCAAACAAGCACCGGTTTGAGTATAGGTGATTTTGGGGATGCATTAGGTGCAATTATATAGATTGTATTGTTATGAAGTTTTATAGGATACGAGAAAGCCATGTGAGAAACCAACATATTAAATTTCAGGACCATCAGAAATGTGTAAAAGAAGTTATTGTGAGAAAGCTGAGAGGAACTAAAAGTTGAAAAAATGTGTCAAAGAGGAAAAGAAGATGGAGGAACCAAACTTAAGAGACCAAGTTGCTATAATGACTCAACCAATTGCCAGATTTTACGGGATGATGTGTTTTGATGAGTTTGGATTCTATTTTTGTGAGGGCTGATGTAGGAAAACCCTAGGAGTTGCCATTCTGAGTCTAAGGATCATCCAAAAGAGGAAAACAACAAGTTTTTTAGAAGAAAAACAACAAAGAACTCAAGATTAAGATGGAGGAATCAAGAATAACAAGACTGTCCAAATTTTCTGACAAAGGGGCTTAAAACTACATCCATTTTTTTTCTCTTTTCCATTGCTTTCCTTTGAATGTTTAATACAAAATGCTTCTCATTGAACATGTTTTTGGATTGTTAGATCTATTTTAGGATTTATTTTTGAATTATGTGTATGATTTTTATCTTGTTGATTTAATGAATGGGTGTTTATGATAATTGTTGGGCTTATAATCTCTTGAAATCAAGATATTATTTTGGTTTATTTGAGTTAGGATGTGTAGGGAGAGTTGGTGGCTTAACAGACTTTTAATTATCAGATTAATAAGTAGTTGAAGAGAGATCTTTATTAGTTGTTAATTTTCCTTAGGATTGCTTCAAATCCAATTCCATATTTAAGAGTAGTCTTGTGAATTGACGGGTTGCAATTTAGCTTGTAATTGTTTCAGTTGGGATTACTTGATTAGATCTCAAGAGAGGGTAATCAAACTATTGGATATCTAGGATCAAACATAATTAAGTCAAGAAGGTAAAAGTAGGATAAATAAGGATAGAATAATCCTTAAGTTTTCATTAGTCGGTAACTTTATTGACTTGCTTTCTTCTGTGGTTTTATTCATTTAATTATGTTAACTTAGTTTAATTTTTAGTTTCTACAATTTTGGTTTACCTTAAACAAAGTGCATTTCAGATTGTTAAGTGTCTATATTCAATCCTTATAGGAACAATATCTATATTATACTATAAGTCACAAATTGTATACTTTTGGTATAGTGAAAACTAGCAAATACAATTCATGGCCTAGGTCATAGCTATGACTTAGGCCTTAAAACTCATTGTTAAGTCATCTTTCTTTCTCTCTTTTGTACCACAAACCATATAACTATTTTCATGATTAAATATAACTTCCAAGGCTTACAAAAATAATGATTTTTACCTAATTCCACATGAGCAAAGTCGAATTCAATAATTAAAACATTTAATCTTAAAAAGTATGTGAAAGTGACTCAAACCTAAGATTTTAAAGATTAAAATCAAAATAAAAACGTGTTAGGACCTATGACTTCTACATACTTTTTTTTTACATATTTAAGTAATATAGGATAATAAAAACTTGATTCTAGGACTTTATTGGTGGTCCTATTTGCATGATAATGACCTCTCATTGGTCCTTGATGACAATGTTTCGAGGTCTCCTCCATCTTTTGGTAGGATCTGCTTAACGATTTAACAAATATAGGCCCTCTTATAAGTAATGCTTTAACTTATAGAAGAATTTTTTATTTATTAGTAAGTCATCCTTTTTGATAGTATCCAACCATTTGGATAATTAGCAAATCGACAAACTAGACTGTATTAACATAGTATCCACTTTATAGAGATGTTGATCAAGGTAAATGTCATCGATACCATCCTCTACCAACTTATCCAAATTTTGATTCTTAAGTTAGGAAAGGTGTTTTCCTGACAGTTTCTCTACTCCTTTCTTATTCTTGATCTTTAGATCGAATTCCTTTAATAAAAGAACCAATCTTATCAATCTTAGCTTGATATTATTTTTATTTAAAAGATATCAAAGTGTTGAGTAATCAGTATAAACAATGACTTTACAAATTGTAAGATGTTATATAAATTTATTAAAAACAAAAAAAGGCAAGTAACTGCTTCATCATGGTTGTGTAATTCTCTTGTGCATCAGACATTGTTTTGCTTCTATAAAAAATAGGCTAGAAGTGCTTATCCTTACACTATCTAAACACATTAACTCTAACCTAAACATGCAAAATCACACACTAACCAACTAAGAAAACCTATCCCAAAGCACAACTATTAACTTTCCCATACTTTAATATTTTCTTGTCCTCAAGTAAAACTTCAGTTACAAGTAAACAAAATACATAATTCATTTATAATACAACAATAAATGAAAGTTTGAATGCAACAATGGCAAGAGGTCTTATGGAATTGGATTAACTACGACCACTAATCATTCAATGAGATTCAAAATATCCACTTATTCCAATCACATCATGATTGTCATTAGATTTAAAATGTAGGGCATTGCATTCTTATCCTTACATCCACAACAAATGTAAGCATGCACTAAGTCCAATTACAAAGTTTAAGGTAGGTATCGCTAGACAATCATTCATGAAATTTTTTTATTTTAAGAGAAAAGATCCATAAGTTTCACCTTTTTTCATTTAAACTCCAATTTTTACATTTGATAAGAACAACTACTTCATATTTTTACGTAATTGTGCAAGTCTTTAGGGTTACACCTCTAGTTACTAGATTAAGTGAAGTTCTTTAAGCAAGTATGGAATGTCATTTAATCTTTTTACGTGAAGGTATACCAACGGTTACTCAACCAAATCACTCACAACTAGCCTTTTGGCTCTACTCTTAACTCCTTTTTTTTCTTTGAATTTCTTTTTCATTTTAGGAGTTAGTGGAGTAGTGAATGAATTACCTACTTTTTTTGTTTTAGGAACCTATGTCACTACTTTCTAACCAATTCTCTTCATAAATGATCATTAATGAAGCCTATCAATCATGTCAAGTTTTCATAAAAGGTGCATCCAAACAATTGTTAAAGAAGTAAAAAGAGGCATGCAATATCCTAATTAATATGTAATTTCAATAGAAAGACAATTATAAGTAAATTTCCTAAGGTCATACTTCATCTCTACTAAAAAAAATCTAGTTACTAAGAAGACTAACTGAATTCAATCTCATTCTATCTATGTATTCAAACCTATTAAAAAACGACAAATTATGCATAAAATAGCAAATGCATGTCTAAAACAAAATGTCAAACAAATAAAATTCCATGCATGTTGTGCATGTACTACTTCCCCACACTTAGATAATACATTGTCCTCATTATAAAGAGGAAAACACAAAACAAACTAACGAATAAATCATATGCAAAACACAAAAATAAAGCAAATAAAGGGCAAGATATGAACAATGTGGCAGGAAGGGTTTTGGACGAAGGCATGTAGATTTTATGAGTTTGGAAAAACTTTAAAAGCTTCTTGATGGTGTAGCATTGTTGTTTGTTCACTTATTTGATTTGGGTATCCATTACATCTATCCTGAACTACATCCTCCTATTATTCTCTCCATTTGTTAGGTGATAGCTTCCATAATGTTGAGAACTTGTTTCCACCCTTCTACTTCTTCTTCTTCTTTTAGTCATGTTTGGGTGGATGAAGCATGAGAGGTGGATGCATGTTTTCCTTTCCTACTCTTGAAAGATGTTCCAAATTAGGGATTCCAAAGCGTTATTAAATGGTGCTTTAAAATCTCAAATCTACGTAAGTGTTCTAATTCACAATAATCAAGTTCTTGTGCATGTAGACCCTCTAGATTCACATTATAATGTTTTGTAAAAGCAGTAATAAGAAATCCCAAACCAAATCGAGTACTACTCTTTGTGGTAGCATTAGTTATGGATCAAACAATTCTATAAGGTACGTTGATTGTAAGTTGACAATCTATGTAACAAAGAAAGAACAATTCTTATACCGAACACTCATTGCTTTTAGTTTTATTGAAGATAGTTAAGAAATGAACTTGTGAAGCAACAAGTGTTCAACGCTTCTATTCAAAGTGTTTGGTGCATTCTTGGAATTAAACGTTGACTCACTAGTAAGATGTTTCCAATACTTGTTCACATCGAATTCCTCATATTAATAAAGAAATTTGGTTTTCAAAAAATTAAAAAAGGCATGTATCAATCCATAATCCAATTTATAAGCATGAACATTCAACCAAAACCAAAATTAATCCAAGTTTGTAGCATTAAGTTGAAGAGTGGCAAAAAATTCTACGATTAAACTAGGATTGGTAACAATGTCACAACGGATACATTGTTTCCACCTAAATTATGCAGCCAAATTTTGGATCTTTTCTTTGAAGAACCTAAGAGGTAATAAAGTTTTAATTTTGAAATCAAGAAATTTGGTACCTTCTTCTTCATGGTGAGAGGGATGTGTATGAAAGAGAAGGGGTGAAAAGAATGAAAGAAGGTGGGAGAAGGAGAGTTTTAAAACCCTCCCGTGTTGTGTAGGGCATGATCATGTGGCCTACACTCTCGGGTCTGGTGTGCCACAACTATGACGTGGCCCATGATCGTGGCTTGTCTTGGTTTAAGTGCCTCCATTCTCTCCTCCTTTGGCCCTTTTTCAAACTATGAATCACAACTAACTTCCAAAAAACCATCAAGCACTCAATTAATCATCTAAACATTAAGAGATTGGAGAGAAAAACAAGTTAAAGATCAATCAAAACCAAACCAAATCATAGTCAAATTAATTTTAAACCAACACATTACTTAACAAAGACAAGTAAGATAAAAGCAAACATGCTAAGTTAAGTTCATTAGCTTGATCATCACCAATTCTATCATGGATGAGTAAATAAAAGAATTGAAACCATTTCCCTTTCTTATGATGGAGTCCGTCCAAGGTCAAGCTAGCACTTATGCCCATTAACTTTGAAAGTTTCACCTTTATCATTCCCCAATTCCATGGCTTCATGGTTGAAAACTTAAATAACTTTAATGGATCACTCCATCTTAACTTGAAATTTCTGAGAAACAATCAAAGTCTTGAATGGAACGATAGCACCTAGTCCCCACTTTGAAACCCCCTCTTCTTGATGTGAACATCATGTCACTTCCTCACCCTTTCCTTGTATAACTTAGAGTTCTCATAAGAATTATTTTGAAGTTCTTTTAATTCATCAAGTTGTAATAAACTTTTCTCACCATGAAGAAAAGTACTTCCTCATTCAGAAGAGATGAAATTCATCTCTTCTTAACTTACTCATCCTTTTATTCATGTTTCAATAAAAATTCAATTTCCTAATTACCTAATAAGCCTGGTGTTCTAATTTTAAAGATAAGTGGCAAGCCTTTCCATAAACGATTTTAAATAGAGTTGTACCTATAGGGGTTTAAAAAGTTGTCTAGTATGACCACAATGCGTCATCTAATTTCATGGCCCAATCTTTTCTTGAACCATTCATCACTTTCTCCAAAATTATTTTTAATTCATTATTTACCATCTTTACTTGACTATTCATTTTAGGGTGGTAGGGCATGGCTACTCTATGATAGACTCCATATCTCTTCAAAATTACATCGAAAGGATTATTGAAAAAATAAGCTCCTCCATCACTTATGATGGCCCTAAGCACTCCAAATCGAGTAAAGATCTTCTTGATGAATTTTTGTACCACCTTACCATCATTTGTTGGAGAAGCTATTACTTCAATCCATCTAAACACATAATCAACTCCAACTAAGATATATGAGCTACCCAGAGAAGACAGGAATGGTCCCATTAAATCTCAAAGTTGTTCGCTTGTATAGAAGGCCTTATGATCCCTTACTGATTAGCATTAAAGCTAGGCCTCATGAATTCTGTAAGTGTCCCTTGGATTCCTCATTGTTTGCCTTCTTCCGCCATATTTTTTGAATTCTTTCTTGGCACTTAACTTTTCTTAACTCTCACTCGTGCCTTGTAATATCTAAAAACCCCTCTTCACTTAGCTTGTTGGACCTTCTAGTTCTCCTTGTGTTCATGAACTTGCAAATAAATAAGGAAAAGTATCAAAAACCCTTAAATCAAAATCACCTAAATCAATTAAGATACTAAAAACTACCAATCCCTGATAATGGTTAGGTGCAATCTTGTTTTATGCTAAATACTGCAAGTGCACGGATCATAAATTTTAGTATAAGTTACATTATACTTTATTTAAGGAAAAACATTAAATGATAAAAAATTGAAAACAAACTCAAATTAAAAAAAAGTTAGCAATGAACAAATAAAGGGACAAAGTGCAGATACCTTGGAATTCAAGATTAAAGAGTAGGAAGTACTTTATCCCTATTTTTTCTCCATCCTATCATGTTGATTGAATTATTATTAGCCCAAGCTCCCAAGGTCTAATCAAATGTCTCTAACCAAATTAGATAGGATTAATCTTGCGATTTCTTAATCTGCAAAATTTGTTTGAAAAATTTTGCTAGCTATGAAGTAATCTTAAGGGTAATTAACTAATTATTCAAGATCTCTCTCTAACTAATTAATTAACCTGATAATTGCAAGTCTATTGGGTTCCAATTCTCATTGCACAAACCCACATAAGTTCCCCAGCTCAATTTCTCAATATTTTGCAAGTTTTAAGCACCACAATAATCAAAAACATCTATTCATTCAAACAATAAGAGAGGAGTTCAAAAAAATATTTTAAAGTAATCTCTACAATATAGTTCAGCCACTCATAATTTTAAACACAACCTCAACGGACATCGAATCCATATAAAATATAATGAAAGTGAAGAGGGAATAAGAACAAGATGATGAAGACAATCTACTCTTCTTTCTCCTAAGCTAGAAAGTGTGTTGATGGGATGTTTTTGGCAAGAAAGTGGGGTTTGATCTTCATTCTTGACCTCTCCAAGCCTCCAATACTTGTTTTCACCCCTTGAGGAAGGATTATGCTTATGTCTCTGGTGGCCCTAAGGTTTTTTTGCCCTTATATATGTCAAAACATTCCAAGATAGTCTAAAAATTTAATCCGTGTGCCGATTCTATCAACATTTCCTAAGATTGTTTGAACTTCCTGCTTTATTTCTCCACTTCTATTCTCTTCTCTTGCTCCTTAGATCAATTTCAAAGGAAACTATTCTCCATACTTACACCAAAAGGATCAAATCATGCCCTAAAATCATCACCAAACACATAAGGAAAAAAAAACAAAGATCATGATAATCAAAAGAATAACAAACTAAGTACTAAACACATCAATTTTATCCTAAACATGCAAGAATCACATGTCAAACACTTGGGAAAACCTATCCTAAAGAAAGCCTAACAAACCTAAAATAGTAGTCTAAGACAAGCTTGGGTGTTTTTTTCACCCCAAATTAAAAATGTTTGAGTATGGATTATTACTTGACCTTTATTATGATGCTCCCATGTAGTTTACTTACTCCATTTCATTGCTAGTAATAAAGAATCACTTTGCAGTCACATGACTCTCTTGACTACACCAGTCACACCCATATTGTAGTGCCTTCATTGAATGTAAGGAGGTAAACTACAAGCTATTCAATTACTTAGTAAGTGCGGACATTTGGGCTAGTAATGTTATAACTGAATCCATGACAATAACACCCTTCTGTTCCTTAAGAGGAATTTGCCTACTCCTTTTTCTTGTCTACAAGTAGTTGTTATTTGTCATTTCTTCTAACATGTCATGATTGTCTTCCACATCAAGGATCCTTTAACTGTTGCATCTATTGTGCCTCTTTTCTATGTATGCACTCCATTATAAAAGTTTTACAGTAGAGATTCTCTTGGTAAATTATGGTGAGGGAAACTTCTTTGCAGATCTGTAAACCTTTCCTATGTGTCATATAAGGACTCTCGTTTGCTATGTTAGAATTTCATTATCTCTTTACTTATTCTTATTGACTTTGTCATTGAAAAATACTTGGCTAAGAAGGCCTGCACCAGTTGATCCCACGTTATGATATTCTCTAGAATTAGTGAGTTTAATCAAGCCCTAGCTCAATCCTTCAAAGTAAAAGGGAACAGTCTCATCTTCTCGACATCGTCTAATAAACCATTAGTTTTAAATGTATTAAAAATCTCTAAAAAGTTGGTCAGGTGGGCATTTGAGACTTCATTGGCCAAACTAGGAAACTAGACCTTTTTCTAGCCTATACTAGGGGTCTTATAATTCCCTATTAATTAATATTAAAGCTAGGCCTCATGAAGTCCATTCGACTCCTCTGATGTTCTCCTTGATTTCTTTCTCCTGTCATTGTTCTTTTGATAGCTTCCTAGTACTTAACCCTTCAAATTTCTCTTTCGTGCTTGATGATATTTAAAATTTAGGCGTCCTCTAACTTACATGAGCTCCTAGTCACTCTTATCTTCATGCACCTATAATCACACAAGAGAAGTAAAAAAATTCCTTAAATCAAAAGAATCCAAATTGAATAAGATGTTAAAACTGTGATCTTATATAAAGGTGTCTAAAACTTGTTTGTAAGTTTTCGCTACACTACAAGTATACAGGTCGTAACATATAATATAACATATATCGTTCTCACAAGTATTGAATATAGACACCTCACAAGGAACTTTGTGTAAATAGAAACTAAAAATTAAACTAAGTTAATAGAATTCAATGAATAAAACCACAGAAGAAAACAAAATAATAAAGTTACTCATTGATAGAAACTTAGGGATTATTCTATCCTTATTTATTCTCCTTTTACCTTATTGACTTAATTATGTTTGATTCTAGATATCCAATAGTTTTATTACACTCTCTCAAGATCTAATCAAGTAACCCCATCTAAAATAATTGCAAGCTGAATTGTAACCTCTCAGTTCATAAAACTACTCTTAAATGTGCAATTGAATTTGAAGCAATCCTAATGACAATTAACAACTAACTAAGTTCTCTTTTCAATTACTTAATAATTTTATAATTTTGGGTCCATTAAGCCATTAACTCTCGTTATGCATCCAAATTCAAATAAACCAAAACAATCTCTCAATTAAACCTTAAAATAGATCTAGCAATCCATAATCATGTTCAACAATCAACTATTTAGATTGAACATTAAAAGGAAAGCAATGGAAAAGATAAAACAATGGATGTAGCTTAATTCCCCTTTATTGGAAAATTTGGACAACCTTGTCAATCTTGATTCCTCAACCTTTATCTTTAATTCCTATATGTTTTTCTTCTTCAAAACTTGTTGCTTTCCTCTCTTGGATGATCCATAGAATCAAAATGGTAGCTCTTAGGGTTTTCCTACGCCCCCTCACCAAAATGGAATTCAAACTCATCAAAATACGTCTTCCCATAAAATTTCGCAATTGGGTAAGTCACTATAGTAACATGGTCGCTTGAGGTTGGTTCCTCTATCTTCTTCTCCATTTTGACTGCCTTGTTAGTTTTCAATTCTTCTCTGTCTTTTCACTATAACTTCTCTTACACACCTTTTATGATCATGAAATTTTATATGTATGTTCCTCACATGATGTGCTTACAACCTATAAAAATTCATAATAATATGATTTCTATAATTGCCCCTAATGCATCACCAAAGTCACATATTCCCAAAATGGTACTGGTTTGAGCTTCTCTTGTCTTCTCTTGATGAATTCTTAATGGCTTGTCATATGACCTTGAAAATTGGAGTGGAATTAATAAGATGATGCTCTAAGTCCTGAAAGTGATCTTACAACTCTTCTAGCCCCAAAGTGGCTCAAATGTTGACCAATGTTCTACATAATATGAACAATCATCCATAACAACTTAAGCAACATCTTATTCAAAAATTACTCAAATGGGCACCCAAATCATATGGAATTACCTCTCAAGCCTAAGACAATTGTTATGAATTATGCCTAGAAGATTTATAGCTAAGGGGCTACCAAATACCCCTACACTTAAACAATTGTTTATCCTCAAACAAAGAATTAAACAACCACACAGAACAAAATAGATAAAGAGTTGAAAATTATTTGAGTAAAAAAAAATCAAAATCAAAATCAATACTTTTAATTTAGCTCACAAATCATAATTCTTTCATGAAAAAATTACACTATTAGTAAATAGGTAACCTTTAATGTACAATGTCAAGATTCTAAGTTGTTTCATATAGATAATCATGCAAACTTGTTTAAGGATGTTATCATTAACACAAGGCACAAATTAAGTTTTATTTGGAGCAACTATTAAAGATTCATCTTGTCTTTTCACTTTAGGGAAAAAAAATTTACATGAATGTCCCCCTAGTCACTCAACTCTGATACCTTTTTCCCTTGTTTTCAATGTCATCTAACCTTTTACGTAAAGGTGAATATTTGGTCATGAATACCCCTAATTACTCAGTTATATCACAATCATAAATGGCTAGTAGCTCTACTAATACACTTTAATCTTTATGGGCATGAAGCCAATGGAATGAATATTTTTTCTCACTTTATTTAACCACACATAAACTTTTCATTCATTAAACTAAAAATTTTTCTAAATTCATATTACAATCTACAAGCAACAACATTAAAATTTTGATATTATAAACCATGGTAACCCAAAAAAAATTCAATAACATAAAATAAAAATAAGAAAGAAAATTTTTGGAGTTAAATTTAGGTTAGAAATCATTCAAGAATTGGTTAATGCTGATAAAATAAAAAAAATTGGCTAAATTAAAATACCACAATTACCAATCAACTCCTAATTTCAATCTTTCATATATGAGATATTCAAGTCATTTCTATTGGACTCACAAAAATTCTAGTGTGCAAATAAATGGAAGATGTGCTCAAGTTCATCTCCTCCCCC
>JAOXYD010060311.1:0-12995 GCA_028565735.1 Pinacopodium congolense
TGATTTAAGCATTAATAAGCTTTTTTTAGAGGTTTTATTTGAGATTCCTTTGAAGGTTTTTTAAGCATAATTTTGTTACGCTCATATCGATTTTTTTAAACCTCCAAATAAACTAAATAGTACTTGAGTGAAATTATTTTTTAAGTATAATTTTTTAGAGGTAGTATAGTTGATTAAAAAGATTATCCTTAAGCATTTGGAAAATGATTGAAAAAGTTATCCTTGGGACTAGAAAAATGATTGTAATTTTAACATTATTCTTTTGATTATAGTGCAAAATGTCAACAAGAATTTTTTGGGGACTAGATGAAGGAGAAATTGGACCCTTTCTAAACTAGTATAAAACAGTTGTCTGTCTCTTCTCTATATCTTTTATTTTTATGCCCTTATTTTATCAAGTTGTATTTTAATCTATTTGATGTATTCTTTACTACTCAAAAAATTTCATCTATGATATTATTTAACATACAAGTTATTTACTTATTAAATTCTATGTATGGAATTAATTTTATTCTTTAAATATATCATTATTTAATGTCTGTCACCTGTTTTCACAAAAGTGTTGTCTATTTTTTTATGAACTTAGAAATTTGTAGTAGAAAATTTTAAGGACCTAATTCACACCCTCTCCTCTTAGGTACCATTTAGGACTAACAATTAGTATTATATCGTAAGCCTCACGTAGTGAAAATTATAACGAATTTGTGAGAAAAAAAATTACCATAGCATATATAAACACCTTTGCTCCTTCATCTAGTCTTGAAGGTCAAAAATTATATAGAACACTTTATGTTAAGGGAAATGATTATTTATATTGAAAAACAAGAATATGGTGTTTTCTTATCAAAAAGACTTTGGAGAATAGTTTCACAAGAGACACCTATAACCTTTAAGACTATAGGAAATGAAAGAATTCCTAAAAGCGAAAATGAATGAGATAGTAAAGATTAAAAGTTAGTCTCCTTAAATAATAAAGTTATGCATCTCTTGTATTGTTCATTAAGTAAAAACAAATTTAGTAGAATGTCTGTGTGAAACTGCATATGAAATTTGGCATACTTTATAAATTACATATGAAGGCACTAATCAAGTTAAAAAAGTAAAGTGAGTTTATTAACACATTAATATGAATTATTTCACATGTTGCAAAATGTTACTTTATATTATATGTATGCTCTGTTTGTCAATATTATAAATGCTCTAAAAGGTCTAAGTAAGAATTATATAAATTTTGAGCTTGTTAGGAAAATCCTAAGGTCTTTACTAAAATGTGGGAGGTTAAATTTATAGCAATATAAGAAGCTAAAGATCTAAATATACTCTCCTTAGATGAACTTATAAGCTAACTTTTGACATATAATATAGGATTAAAGGAGACTAAAGAAGATGATAAGATGTCTAAAAAGAAGAACATCATGTTCAAAGTGACCAAGAAAGAGGAGAGTGAGAATGAAGAATCCTCATATGGGAGCAAAGATGAAGAAACACTCACACTCATCACAAGAGGCCTAAGGAAGCTTATATAAAGGAAGGTTCCCATTTACAGAAAAGAAGGTAAATTTAATGGTTTATGTCCTACAACAAACAGTTGATTGTATATTTGTGATAAATTTTATTAAAAGCACTATTTATCTTATACATAATTGTTTAATTAACTAATGTATAAGATAAAGTCCATAGGATAAATATATATTTTACAAATGAAATTATGATAGAGATTATAATTTTAAGATTCATACTGTAATTAAGTATTGTCCCTAAATTGTTCCTAATCATAACTTTATTAAGACTAGACATTAATAGAGTGGAAAGACTAGCACATGTTATGTTTTTCCTTATAAAGGAAGTAGTCAATCTCATAGACTAAAGTATGAAGATACTTGAACAAACATGTGGGTACTTGTTAGAGAACAAGTTTACTGAATTGACCCGCTATGAGAATTCCATGTGGAATATTACTTGTGTGTCTATGAAAATACTCATTGTGATGATTGTATAAATGATGCTTAGACTTAAGATTACTAAAGTTATTTTGTATGAAGATTATTATGTTTTAATACTACTTACAACCTATTATAACCATAGATAATTTATTCGATAGTCATTGAATGTGGCATGAACTATATAGAGATAGTTAAGTGATTAATATTAGATTGGTCATCTTGAAGCAATTAGAGAGAATGTTTTATTATTCTCGATTAGTATTGATTTCAGAAATTGTTGGCCAAAGTGGAATGATACTTTGAAAATTGTTTTCAAATGTCATTATTAAAATCAATTTATAATGGCAGAGAACTAATATGAGTGGACTTAAATAGAGAAGATAATAATTACATACTCTATGTTTAATCAGAACATTGCATGATGAAATGATTGAATTATAAGAAAAAATTATATATAGATAGGTTAAGTCAAAATAACTTTGAATTCCTAATATTTTGGTAGTCATGAAATATTACTAGACGTCAATCTTAATCTATGATTATAAATTATTTAAGTAGAGAATTAAAGATAAATTAAAAGAAACTCTAATTTATGTTATTGTAATTATGAATTAAAATTAAAATTTATAATCATTACCATCATATTAAGAACTTATTTGATCACACATATAAATCAACTGAGTAGAGAAAAATTAATTAAGTTGGACTTAATTATGAAGTTTCAGACACTTTAATAGTCAAATATAGTTAAATATGTGATATTTAGTTTTATTAAGATTAAATAATAATTATAATTAAAGTTAGATTTTAATTGCAATTATATTTAATTTTAATATTAAGAAAGTTCTTATGTTTTTCTATATAAAGGGAAAAATATAATAGGGGTTAGTACTTCTCATTTTCTTCTCTCAATTACTGAGTTTTTCCAAAACTTGATTTATGGATACAGTAAGAATATAAACACATGTGCGGCTAAAGTGGTTCTTTCATCAAGATACGAAAAAACGAAAATATGGATCAAGTTTCAAAATAAGGTACGAATTTGGATTTATACTTTATTTTATTTATGATTTATTTTTATTATAGTTTATTATGATCTTGGCTTATGGGAAAGCGAATAAAATTTTTGTTTTTCTTTCGCTATGCGCAATTTGATCGTGTCTCAATTTCCTAACATTACAAACTCCCAAAATTATCTCTAATCAATAAAATTATTATAGATAAACTCTAGTGATGGATATTATGAAGTAGTCCTTTTAGAAGGAAAATGAGGAAAATTACATACTTATAGAAGAGCAGTTGCTTCAAAGATTAAAAATTCACTATCACTCTACATATCAAGAGAACTTAGCTAAAAGTGAGAGATAGAAAGAATTGGAATTCTAAGATTTAAACGGCATAACATTTTTTTCCAAATATGTTACTGTTTAAATAGATGGTCTATCGAGATAGGTTAAGCGGTTCACTACGTACAATTTTAATATCGAACATATAAAAAGAGTTAACAACCTACTTTTAGACATGCTATCTAAATCTTCAAAATATCTTATTTGATTTCAACTCATTCCAATAATATTTACTATGACAACTCCAATTTATGACTTTGGGAAAAACCTACTAATCAATGTTTCTGCAATCCTAGAAGATAATCATTTTAAACTTCGAACTTAGTTCATAGTTTTAACAAACAAAGCATAATCTTCCAAAATCTTGGTTTCTTTGGGCCAATTTAACCAATGAGTATTAATGTTAACTACCTTTTGCATTCATGTTTAAAATGCCTAATCCCATAACTTTGAAGTAGAGATACTGATTTTTCATTGGTATTTCACTCACATTTGTACAATTATCATATATTTTGATATCTCTACTACTTTCAAGGGTTTGCCAAATATCAAAGACTTTGCCAACAATTCTTTCTTTTAATTTCATTCTTAGTTTCATTTATGAAGGCATTACTAAAGAAAAGTTATGTTATAAGCTTATGAAATATTTTAAGATAAAGAATTAAAAAGTGTCAAATTTTTTTTAATTTTTCACTCTAGTATCTGAACTTTTAAAATTTTCAAATAAATATTCAAAGTGAAATCGAATAACTCTATTTAAAATGTTTTTTAATTACTATTGTACTGATGCGGCTAACATAACATTTGAAGACTAACATTTGGGGGGAATTAAGTGCTCTTTGTCTTCGTCAACATATTTTTGAGTTTCCTATAGCGAACTTACCGATATTTGAAATGTGATCACTTATTTAATGCTAAAATATTTTGACGAAGACACATATAGCCCCTCCAAATACTAGCCTTTACATATCGTGTTGGTCACATAAGTAAAATGTCAACGAAAACAACATTTAGATTGAATTGTTCAATTTTTAAAAGAATAGATGTTTAATTGATAATTTTAAAAGATTGAATATTGAAATAAAAAAGTTTTAAAAATCTACCCCTTTCTAATTCATTATTGCAAGATTTTATCTAGATATAAAACCAAAAACTCTATAAATTCATAATTTTATTTTCCATCTAATAGATCCTTATATGGTATGGCTTTCTCACCATCTTATTGATGCTAATTTTAAGTCTAATGCCCTTTTTGCGCACATCTTAAGTTTTGTCCTCACAAAAATTTTCCTTATAGGTGGAGAAGATTAAAAATCAAGATACCAAACCTTCTCGTTTATAAAAAGGTAGAAATAATATGAAACATTTTATTTATTTACTATAGAAATCCTTGCTATCTGTGTTTAAGAGCACCTTTCCAGATATAAAAAAATTATAATACAAATATTCAAAATCAATTATGTAATTAAAAAAATTCTCATTCTTACTAACGCTTAATAATTCTACCTGATTAACTATGGCACATGATTAAATCCAGACTATAGAATATAAATGGTTGAATATAAGAACTTTAACACTAATTTTAGCTAAAAAATCCTAGCTCAGAAGTTCTTAAGTTGGTTCTTTTATTTTTCAAGACTCTCAAGATTCATATAAAACTATTAGCTTAGGAAGCCTAGTTTTATAACTAAGACAGACATAGACTATTTAGTTAGCCCAAACACTTAAAATTCTTATCATGGAAACTGATAAAGAAGAAGACTAAGATTGGAATTTTATATGAATAATAATAAGCAATGTTATCAAATGTATCCTAGGTAAGAATTTGTCTATAGGTCCCAATGTATTAAATTATTAATATTGTTATATTCAGTGTATCTAACTTTGATTCTAAGTTTAAACATATTTATAATTGGTGCATAGAATGATGACAAGCAATGACATCATTTGCCATAATGATGTAAGCAGTAACATCATAAGAATATGATATAAGCAGTAATGTCAAACATAATGATGATGAACGCAATGAAATCTTTGTGGAAAAGATATCTACCTACCTTCCATTCTATAAATAAAGGATAAGGGTAGCCTTTATATAGTTTTAGTGAGAAAAATCTAGGTATTAAAGTGTTCTAAACTCTCTTATTTGCTTATATCTTCAATGTGTTATTTCCAATGATGAGTATACTTTGTTGTTGACACTAATATAATAGATCTTGAAAATTAGGAATTCATAATTCTCTTTGATTTTATATTTCTATTTATTGATGTATCGTTGATCATTTGAGAGGTTATTTATTTACCGATGATCTTTTCCTCGATAGAAAGATGGAGTTTTAGTTCTTAATTCTTACCATTCTTTGCCTTTTAGCTTCTTTGAATACTCTCTTAAACCTCTTACACAACAAGAAGCTACCACAAGGACCCCTTACCACACTAAGTTTATGCAATTTCTTGTGGCTTCTTACTACCTCCAAGAACTTCTCTACCATCAAACTTGTCCTTTGCCAATGACATGTAAAATACGGTCCCATTTGCACTCTTCAAACAGGGTCTCGACCTTCCATTTTCATAAACAGTCACAAAGTTACATATAAAGCTCTGGTCTAAAGCGGCTCAGCCCTTGCCTGCTAGCCAATGGCTCTTAAGAAAAACTTAGTCCTCTTCTCTGATTAACATACAAGCTCCTTATGGTTCGTTGTGGCGTCTACTCTATTAGAGCCTACTGTTTCTCACGCACCGTTCCCAATTTCGTGTGTACTCTCATGGTTGTAAATGGGCGTTAGACTTGCTCAGGAACAAGTTCAAAGTAATACAAGAATTGAGGTCCAAACACATGAAGAATCCAGGATATAACCATATAAATGTGCATTATGTAAATATATATATATCTAATTTTGTATCCATGGCTTTGACTTGACAAAATCCTATTACTTGAGTTGTTTTTGGACCTATAAAAATATACAAAAAACATAAAGAGGGAGAGAGATCTATGGAGACAGAGAGCAAAGATGTAGAGAGAAGACATGGAGTTTAAAGAGAGTGTGTGTATGCTTTTTCTACTCTTTTCTAATACCTAGGACTTGTAATGGCTCAAGTAACTTGACATCTAATTCTATATATAGTAAGAGCAAGAGAAATAATACTTACATTTATGGACAATGTCTTATTAGACTCCTCCATCACAAGTCTAATAAACTATTTAGCCCATACTAATAGGGTAAAATTTTCTTATTAGATAAAATATTTATCCTATTATGAACCGTTAATTAATTTACCTTAGTTCAAATAATTATTTTAACTTAGTCCAATTAATGTTATTTAAATTAAATACTAGAATAACAAAATAAATTGTAGTCTATTAAAATTATTTCTACACAAAGAAGTAGTAGAATCTGGAAAAGCCATTACTATTGTGGAACATTTTCAACATACCATGGTTTGTTTGCTAATATTCATGTGCTTTGGGGAGAAATTTAAGGAGAAGGCCATCACGAAGATTGAAACAACCCAATGAGCTTCCCTTACTAACTTCATTAGGTTTAAAGTGCTAAATTTCATGCTATGCTTAGGAAAAATTGTTTTATGAAATACGTGGAGAGAATTTCTAGTGATTTGTGACAAGCAAGAGAATGTGCTCATTCCTCTCATTAGAGCTCGACAAGAAAAGAAGCAGAACTATTGGACAAAAAAATACTAATAAATACATGAGAGAGGAAAAAACACAACGATATAGAGGCTAAACAATAATATGCATTATTGAGTAAATTGCTATGAAATATAAATCAAGAAACATGCCCATAAATATCAAATTACAAACCAATCCTTAATCCACTAAACTATCTATAGTTTAACTTAAATAATGACTCTTAACTATTCACTCTTATTATAACTCTTAATTTGTCTTTATCTAACAACCCTAATTTAAATTCAAGTTTATCATCTAACACCCCCTTTTAGACTTGTAATTCAAAATTTCCAACTTCATCTTCATCAAGATATTCTTCAACATTATCATCATCATTTGTCTTGAGTTTTTTACTCTATTTCTAGGCTTATAGGATGAATCTGCTTTATCACAAAATATCGGAAGGTCTTTTACTACATAAACACTTTTTTGACGAGGATTTTATGTTGATGAACTTTTTCTTATATAATTTTTTATCTTACAAATTAATTTTTGATCTTGTCATAATCATTACTTGATTCTTTTCATACAACTTTTGGTAATTCTTCTTGATAAATGTGTTTCGGACTGTATTTCTAGGTTGTTTTTAGGTGTTTTAAGTGTTATTTGTGTATTTTAAACTTAGTTAGTAGCAAATTTTACATCATTTTCATTATCTTTTAGGTTTTTTATTGCTTCCTTGTGTTGTTTAGTGTTTTAGGGCAAAAAATGAGCTTATTTGAGGAATGAGTTGATGTACTTTGATGTTTGGATGTCTAAGTAACAAATGAAGCTCAAAACAACACCATATTTGGTATAATCGAATTTCAGAAGGAATTAGGTGTACTTATAGAGCTCCAAATGCTATGAAAATTTACATGGTGCTAGAACAACATATGAAGAATCTAAAAATCAAATTTCATGACATTTGGAGATTTTTAGATGAAGATATAGTGAAAAAACCGAGTAAAGGTTAAATTTAGAAAAGTTGATGTGGTGGGATGATTTGGCATAACGTGTGTAAGATGTGTTTTATGATATTTTAAACATAAGAAGACATGAAGAAACCCTATCGGCCACCATTTTGACCTTAGGGAACATCTAAGACAAAAATAAAGGGTTTTGGGAAGAGAAAAACGTGAAGAGACTCAAGAACAAGGAGGAGAATCAAGATTCAACAAGTTTTGTCCAGATTTCCAACAAGAGGGCCATCATCATCATCACTAGTTTATCCTTTTCCTTTGTTTTTCTTTTAATGTTTAATCTGAATATTGCTTATTTGAACATGATTATGGATTGCTAAATCTAGTTTAGGGATTTTCTTGAATTGCTTATCCAACTTTTACCATATTGATTTAATACATGGTTGTTTAGGTTAATTATTGAACTTATAATCACTTCGAATCGATATATTGTTTTGATTTATTTGAATTAGGGTGCACAACGAACTGCTATTATCTGATTAATAAGTGATTGAACATATATTTTAATTACTTGTTAATTGTCTTTATGATTGCTTCAAATCCAATTGCATTGTTTAGGAGTAGTGTTGTGAATGGAGAGGTTACAATTCAACTTTTAGGTATTTCAATTAGGATTAATTGGTTAGATCTCGAGAAAGGGTAATCAACTATTAGATATCTAGGATCAAATAAAATTAAATTAATAACGTAAAAGGAAGATAAATAAGGATAGAATAACCCTTAAGTCTCCTTTATTGAGTGTCTTTTTTTGTTTTGCTTTCTTCTACGATTAAATTTATTCAAGTTTTGTTAGTTTAGTTTAATTTTCAATTTCTATACTTTTTTTTTACCTTAAACAAAATGCAATTTAGATTGCTATATGTCTAGAATCAATCCTCGTGGGATCGATATTAGTTATACTAAAATTTACATCATGTATACCTACGGTGTAACTAAAACTAGCAAACAAGTTTTTGACGTCGTTGCCGGAGATTGTTACTTTAACATCTTATTCAATTTGGATTCTTTTAATTTAAGGATTTTTTATACTTTTCTTATCTCATTGCAGGTGCATGAACACAAGAGTGACAAGAAGTTTGAGTAAGATAGCGGATGCTGAAATTTTAGACATCACCAAGCATGAAAGAGAACTTCGAAGAGCAAAGCACTAAAAAGCTATCGAAAGAACAATGACTAAAAACAGGAATTACAATGAGTACTAAAGAACTCTCATGGACTTTATATGGCCTGGCTTCAATGCCAATCAATAAGTTATTACAAAACCCCTAGTTCAGGTCAACAATTTTGAGATTAAATTGACGTTATTGAACATGTTACAGATGAATGTTCAATTTTATGGCTTGGCCAAGGAATATTTGAATGTTCAACTGGTCAACTTCTTGGAAATCTACGACACCTACAGATATAATGACTTGTTAGAAGAAGCCGCAAGGATGAGGCTATTCTCATCTACTTTGAAGGACCAAGCCAATTCTTGGTTAAATTCTCTAAATCTTAAGAATATCACTACATATGATTAGTTAGTACATGCCTTTTTAGCCAAATACTTTGAGATAACAAATTTTTAGTAGAGTGACGGTGAGTCTTTATATAAGGCCTAAGAAAGATTCAAGGAGCTATAAAGAAGCTTCCCTTATCATAATTTATCTAGGAAATTTTTGCTATAAACGCTTTATAATGAAGTTACTACATAGAAGATAGTTACAATAGTTGCAGCAGCTGGAGGATCTCTGATGCGAAAGATGATAGATTTAGCAAGTGAATTGCTAGAAGAGATGGCAAATAACAGCTACTTATAGACTATAGAAAGGAGTAGAAAACTACCTTTAAAGTAGTAGAAGGGTGTTATTTCCATAGATTCAGTGACTTCCTTATAAGCTCAAATGTCAGCATTGGCTAAATAATTGAACAACTTGAAGGCTACTTTGTCATAATCATTGAAAGCAGTACAACATAGATGCAATTTATGTAATCAATAGAGTCATATATCTGCAGAAGGCTTCTTGATGGCTAGTAGTGATATAAAATAGGTGAACTATATGGGAGCATCGTAAAGGGATGTCAAGTAATAACTCCTATTCTAGTACTTATAATCCATTGTGGAAGAACCACCCAAACGTTTCTTGAACTAACATTACAAGTAATAATATGAGAGTATAATGGCTACTAGGCTTGCAATAAGATAGGCTTGGAGCACTAGAATCAAAGATAGACAAGCTCATAAAAGTGCTCAACTCTAAGTTTAATAACTAAGAAGAGAGCTATAAGAGTATTGAAGCAAATTCGATTAAATAACAAGGAATCATGCCTCTTCTATCTATAATTTGGAGCTTTAAATTGGTCAACTAGCGAATGCATTATCTACAAGAAGTGTGAGGAGTTTCCTAAACAATACAAAATCCAATCCAAGGGAGCAGTTAAAGGCTATCAAGGTTATAACAAAAAAAGAATTAGGGGAGCCATTAGAGATGACCTAAAGCTCTAAAGAGGAAAACCAAGAGAAAGAAGAAGAAAAGGAGGAGAAGAAGCCTTATGTGCCACCATCGTCGTATAAGCCCAAGATTCCTTTTTAAAAAAGGCTTAAGAAGAACCAAATGGATATACAATTTGCTAAGTTTTTGGATAAATTTAAGAGGTTGTAGACTAATTTGTAATTTGTGAAAGCACTAGAGAACACGCCCAATTACTCCAAGTTTCTTAAGAATATCTTATCAAACAAGTGAACTTGGGAAGACAACCAAACGGTGACCTTAACGAAGAGTTGCAACTCTATCATCACTAACCATATGCCATCCAAGTTATAAGATCTAAGGAGTTTCACTATACCTTATGTTGTTAGTACCATGAAATTTTCTAAATGTTTATGTGATTTAGGAGCAAGTATTAATCATATTCCTTTGTTAATTTTCAGAAATTGGAGCTGAGAGACCTAAAGTCAACATTCATACTTATACAATTGGTAGTTTAATTAATCAAGAAGCTGGTTGGCATGGTGGAAGATCTATATATTAAGTTGGACAAGTTTTTCATTCCAATAGATTTCGTGGTGTTTGATTTTGAGGAAGACAGGAACTGTCTATTACTTTTGAGGAGACTACTTATGAACATCAAAAGAGCACTAATTGATGTATATGAAGGGAAGCTAGTGTTAAGGATTAGGTATATACAAGTATAATTAAGCATAAACAAGTTCTTAAAAAATTCGGTGAAAGGAAAGAGTTGCATGAAAATAGATGTGATTGAAGAGCGTGTGAAGGAGAAAGAAGTTAATCGTGTTGAAGAAGAAAAGATTAAAACTATTGAAGAAGTTGAGAAGGAGGAGGAGTTAGGTGCGAGACTAAATCAAGAACTTTAGTATGAACGAAGGCATCAAGTCTATTCTCCTTGGTGAAACCACCCATACTTACATTGAACTCTTTACTTCCAAGCTTGAAACATGCCCCCTTGAGTAAGAACAAACCACTACCTATTACCATTCCTACGAAAACAACTTTGCAACAAGCAAAAAGAATAGTTAAGGTGAGAAAGAAGAAGCTTATGGCAAGGTTAAAGTTGATTCCAAATAAACTCAAGTCTTGGTGGGGTAGACCATTTCAAGTTACTCCAAATTGCAAGCAAGAGGCTTTTAAGTTGAAAGATTCCAAAGGAGAAGTTTTTAAGGCAATTGAGCATCATAACAAGCTATACCTTGTAGAATTTCCATCAAAAGTAGGAGACATAATCGCTTTCCCTTCTCTTATTTCTTAAAGTTAAACTGAGTATGGTCAAGTTAAGGGCCCTAAATTAGTTTTTTTTAAATTTATAGTTAGTTTAATCGTTGATGTGTGTATTTAATGAAGGTCTTGATTATGTTTTTCATTCAAAGTTATAGGAGTTTGTTAAAATATTAATAGGTTGGTGTTTGCATATAGGTGTGGACACTAAAAAAACATAATTTTTTTTAAAAATTATTAAATAAAAGAAATAAAACTAGAATGTCGCTATAGCATCAACGAAGAAATAATTGACACTGCTGCTAAAGCTAGGTCGACGTTTTAATTTTTTCTGTTCATTAACATTTTAAATTTTAAATTTTAAATTTATTTTGTTTGGCCATTAAATGTTTTAAAATTTTTTAAAATTTTTTAATGGCCATTAAATTTCCAAATTTTCTTTTATTTTTAACATTGTTTTTTATTTATATTTTTTCTTTAGCTTTCTTTTATTTTGTTTTTCTATCTTTTAATCTATTTTTTATCTTCTTGTTTTTTTTTCTCTCATTTTCTTTTTTTTTAAACACTAACTTATTTGAAACTTTCCTCTCTCTAAGTGTAGCCCCCCTTCTTTCTATTTTCAGTCATTCTTCACCTAAATCATTCACTTCTCTTAAATTTTCCATTAATTTTTCATAAATATTTTAGAAATCTTCAAGGTTTTCCCTACTTTCTTTGAGAATCACATCTTCTCTACATCTTTTTCCTTTATTTTCACTAATTTTCTCATCTTACCTTCTCTTTTGTGTTGATTTTTATAGGTTTTGCATAGAGTTCATCACCATGGCACCTAAGGGAAGACAGGTTGTAGGAAACAAACAATTTAAAGGAAAAAACGTTACTCTCAAATAAGGAATATAAGATATATCTCATAAATTTGGTGCTCCTTTTCCAATATTTAGTCATGAAGAAGGTGAAGGGTGGGAAGCTATGTTATCCACCGTTGAAGACAACTATTAGAAATTGGAGCGACGACTCGATTCCATGGATGAAAAGATCAATCAAGTGATAGGGCCGCTAGATCGAATAGAGCGACAACAACATTATCATAATAAGAAGCTTCTGAAAAAAATTTTGAATCACAAGGATTTCAAGTTCCATCTCCCACGCCATATACATCGGAATCCCCATAAATTTTCTTATCCTTTGTCTTGTTATTGTTATTTTTCTTTTTGTGTTTATTTTATTTGTGGTTATAATGTGTAGCCCTTCTTTAAATTGAGGACAATGTGTGGTCTAAGTGTGGGGAACGAGTTTGATTGCATTCATTTTATGTCATTATAGAAATGTGATCATGCATTCAT
>JAOXYD010060321.1:0-12995 GCA_028565735.1 Pinacopodium congolense
TAGTTTAGAAGTTACAAAACATGTTTAAAACCCTTTTGGACAAGTCTTGTAATCCTTGACTTGATCTGGACATCAATATAGCTCCTGAATCCATAAGATCTAGCAAGAAAATAAAAGAAAATTCAAGGATATGCACATAAGAACATGAATTTTGATTAATATGAAAAATAGGAGAATATAAGTAATAATCTGAGTTAGAAAACTCCCTATGATGATTTAGAAACTCAGATATATGTCTTAGCTTCAATCTCCAACAAACAGCAGCTCAAAATACAATCAGAAACCTGAATTACAAGTGTTTAAAGCTTAAACTATCAAAGAGAAAAAGAAGAGAGAAGTAAGAGCTTCTCTAACTAGTTTGATTTGAATTTCCCTAACTCTCTGCGTGTTTCCAGTGTTTTCTTGGCTCTTTCTAGACAACCTAGACCTCCCACAAGTGCTAGCATACAATGGAATTAATCAGGATCACGCCAAGTTTGAAATCTGCAAGATTTGGAGCTGAAATTGTTGACTCTGTGTAGAAAGGCACCCCACCATCCTACAACGAGAGGGTGCCGTTATAGGTCGAATGATGGACCCTTCAACGACCCCCTGTTATTCAGTCAACGGCACCCTCTCAGGGTGCTGTTATGGGGCTGAACAAAGAGGTTTTCTTGATGTTTTTGCTTCAATCTTCATCATTAAGCTCCATTCTGCAAATCAAATATAATAAGAAAAGTATAAAAAATTATTTAAATAAAAAATCCAAATCGAATAAGATGCTAAAATAAAAATCTCTGGCAACAGTGTAAAAAAATTATTTGCTAGTTTTAGTTACATTATAAGTATACATTATGTGACTTATAGTATAACTGATATAATGCCATGAGGATTGATTCTAGAAACCTAAAAATCTAAATTGCACTTTGTTTAAGGTAAACAAAAGCTATAGAAATTGAAAATTAAAATAAATTAACAAAACTTAAATGAATGTAATCGTAGAAGAAAGAAAGAAAGAACTTAATAAAAGGAGACTTAGGTGTTTTTCTATCCTTGTTTATCTTCCTTTTACCCTATTAGTTTAATTTTTCTTGATCCTAGATATCCTATGGTTTTATTACCCTATCTCGAGATCTAATCAATTAATCCCAATTGAAATACTTAAGATCCGAATTCCTAAACAATGTAATTGGATTTAAAGCAATCATAGGGATAATTAACAAGTAATTGAAATCTCTCTTTAATCACCTATTAATTAGTTAATTTTAGGTCTGTTAAGCTATCAAATCTTGTTAGCACCTTGATTTAAATAAATCAAAATAATCCCTCGATTTGAAGAGATTATAAGTTTAATAATTAATACAAATAATTATGCATTAAATCAATATAGTAAAAGTTGGATAAACAATTCAAGACAAATCCTGAAAGTAGATTTAATAATCCATAATCATGTTCAAACAAACAATATTTAAATTAAACATCAAAGTGAAAAAAAAGAAAAGAAAAGACAAAACTAGTGATGATGATGATGACCCTCTTACTAGAAATCTGGATAACACTTGTTGAATCTTGATTGTCTTCCTTTTTCTTGAGTCTTTTCACGCTTTTCTCTTCTGAAAACCCTCTGTTTTTGTCTTAGATCATGTTATAAAGGATGGCCCTCTATTTTTGTTAATGTCATTCCTATGATATTTAATTTATCAAAAGGAAATAATAATTTGATTTTTAAAGAAAATTCTTTTAATCCTTAGAAAGTGTTTTAAGAAACTTTGAAAGTAACCGAATTAAGTTTTTTTAAGCAAAAATAAATGTTTTGATACTTTTAAAAGACCTTTTTACATTGAACATTAGTGTTTCAAAATGTTTTTGAATCTTAAAATCTACAAGGATTTGGCTACCTTAAAGATTTGGGCAACTAGCTAGATCATACAAAAAACTTATAGAATAGGTTGTTTAAAAATGGCCAGACCATCAACTAGCTAATTGATGAACAAATGAAGAATCAATTATATTATGATTGTTTTAATTTTGGATAAAAAAGGTATATTATGCACAAGTAGAGTATCAAGAATATGTGTTGACTAGTGAAAATTTGTGTGGTTGGCTAGCTAATTCTATTTTATAGCAAGATTTGTATCTTTAATGGCTATTTAAAGGTTTGTAAGTTGTAAATATATATTTTTAGACAATTTTATTAAATATTTTTTAAAAAACATTTTAAAAGAGTTTTAAAGTGTTCATAAAACATATATATTCATTAGGAATTGGCTTTGAGCCCATAGAGCATTAAAGTGAGCAAGTAAGAACTATTCAAGCTGTAAAATTAAATTAGGGACTAATTTTAGTGCATTACGAGATTTAAGAAGGATATTAGTCCTTTTTCAACATTAAGGAAGATTGTAAAAGATTCCTTTTTACACATAACATAAAAGAATTGAAAACCTTAACATTTTTGTGATCTATATGGCCCTTAAGGGGTGAATTAGTTGTTTAAAAATTTCTCATCTTTAAACTAAACTTATTTTTGCAAAGGATGCAATCTCTAACTACAATTCAACCTAATGTGATGAATACTATTATGTCAAAACATTACAGTATGGATAAAACTGAGATACATAAGCAACATAATGAGTTAATGAAGGAAATGATATACAACCAATTGTTTTAGTGGTTCCACTCTCAAACAACTTATTGGAAATTTTATTATAAATAATTTTCTTTAGGGTGAAGAGGAACTCTTACAATCAATCCTTTTTTAAGGTGAAAAGGAAACTTTACACAATCTTCTTTCCTAGGGTGAAGAATTATAGGGGTGTATTGTATATACTTTTAATCTATAATTTGATATGTTTTCAGTCTTATCCTGATATGGATTTGCTTCATTTCTATATGATTTTAGTAAAATATAAGTTCATGCTTGATTGAAGAGTTTGGTACGAAATTAGCAAAGTTTGAAGGATTTTCTAGAAAATAAATGTAGTTCTATAACTAACTCTTAAATTTATGAAAAGGAAATAAAATTGAAAATTAAAGATTACCACTTAAATGTATAGTTAAAGGGTCAAATTTCAATAATTTAATTGAGTTAAAAACAATTGTGTGGCCTAATCAAGGGTATCTTTATAAAGATAAGACCCAATTGTGGTTAAGATTATACACTATCTCTATTGGTCCTATTTCGTTGTTTAGTTATTAAATAAACTTAGGGTATGTTTAGTTGGGTTGTTGGTTTTTGTTTTTTATTGTGATTTTTGTGTGTTTTTCTAGGTTTTTATGTTGTTTTTTCGGTTTTTGTGTTTAGAAAAACAAGAAACGAAAACTAAAAATGGAAGTGAAAACCAAAAATGGAAGTGGAAATAAACAAGCCCTTAGATAATAGGCTTAAAACTCAAGAAGTTTAATCCTAAAATCCTTGTTTTAGAATTAGCATCCTCATAATTAACCAAATTTTGGTCATTCATTGAGTTAAATTGTTTTATTTATTGGCTTCTCCCAAAACTAAGGTAGATTTCTCAAATCCCTAATTATCTATGACTCTATTCTAAGTGGCTAGCTTAAAAAAGATAATTAAACACACAAATAAATAAAGATTAGCACATAAATAAGACAATAATACTCAATTGAATAATCTATTGACCTAGCCTTAGCTAATAAATAATTTAGCCACATATATTAATTAGTAATAACAAAGAATTTAACATAAAACACTAAAGTAAATTTCCAGTGATTAAAAAAAAGAGTTTGACATATAATAAAATAAAAGGTCTAGAAAATACCATAAAACGCTTCAAATTTTTTTCTAATCTTAATTTAATTTCTCCACTTCTTAGAATCCTTAAAAGTGATATTGAATATTTGCTACACGTAATTGAATGAGAACTACAATTGAAAACCTAAAACACATCTAAAAAGTAACTAAAAGTTGATTAAAGCCATACAAAAGTCTAGTATAAAGTCTTTAAAATATGTTTATATACATGTAAATTAGGTTTATGGTTGAAATGGAAGTGAATTGTCTAATTAGTGCTTTTATCTTTGTTAGACCACGCTTCTAAAGTCATCAATGACCATTAAAGTGCAAGATCAACGATGCTATTATTCTCCTATATTATTCTTTTATCTTCATAGTAGACTTAAACAGTGGTCTGATCGAACTACAATGGCATCATTAAAGGGCCATGTTGTTCTCCTGAGTTGACAATAATAGTTATTTAAATGGGATAACAATGACTCCATTAATGACTCATGCTGTTCTTTTAGAAAATCAATCAAACTTGATCCTTTTTAAATAAAACTCCTCTGCTTAGATGTTTACCTATAATTACATAATAACACATAAATTATATAATTTAACATCAAAGTAGGTATGGAAACATGATAAATCATGCTCGAAAACCTATAAACTATACCCCTATCAATGTCCCTATAATTCATTGTTGAAATCCAAGATAAAGAAAGAGAACCAATGTCCCTATAGAATGACATTGTTTATCTCAAAGGGAACCACCATTATAGTAATTAATTAAAGTCAAAAGATAAGTGTCTATCTATAATGATGTTGTTATGGATTATGCAAACTACCATTGATGATTAATTTCTAGACCATGCATCAACTTAGCTTTAGAATGGTGCTATTGTTCCCCATCATCAATGCCCACTATACTCCTTGGAAACTTGACTAAAGATATGTTTTAATGGAAAATTATTCCATTGGCTCCCTATTGAAAATTTAGATCTTAGGAGTTGTTTGGGATATATTATTAGGTAGTTTAGCATATTTTAGTTTTTTGTAGTGTAGGTTTTTTCTCAACTATTGTATTAGAAACTTAAGTGGAAATTTTAATTGTTCAAGAGTAGATTTAAAGGCATTCAAAGTCGAGTACAATTGGGATAATTGAAATTTGGATGTACCTCTTACTATTTTATCACTTTTGTATCTTAACCATATTATTTTCATTAATAGTTATATGCTTTTTGACTAAATCTATTTGTTTGATGAGAACTATGCATAGCTAAATTGATGAATAGCTGAGGTAAGGTAAGTAAATGGATTAACTATATTATAATTATCTTAATTATGAGAAGGACTTTGTTTATTTAAATGTTAACTATCTATTATGGAGTGGCTGTTTAGAATAGATTTTTAGGTGATTAGAGATTTGGGAAGAAAATTTAGTAATCAATATAACTCAATTAATGAATGACCAAAAATTGATTCCTAATTAGGGTATAAAATCTAAAAGAGGATTTCAAATTTAAACATCTTGATCTTTTAAGCCTAGTATTCTAAGTTCATTGGTTGACAAAACAATGAAATAGAATTAATAAAGAAAAGGAACTGACTTTTTCTTATGTTAGAGAAGAAATCCTAGATTTAGTCATATAATTTTTTCCTAGACTTAATTAATCGACTGAACATAAACCCTTATCAAGAATTTGGGATTAAAGAACCTTAATTTCTACTTATGGATCTATTCCATTAGTTGGTTAATTTAGTTAATGTGGTTTTATAGTTTAATTTATCAATTTAATTTGAATTTTCTAGATAATCACATACCGAATAACTTAGTAGTTATAGAAGATCCTATTAAGAATGATATCTATAATCACTATCCATTATATTACATATTGATAAGGTATACTTGCCTTAGGTTAGTCTTGAATTAGAATTGTGATTAGAATTATAGTGGAGAAAGAACACAAATAGATTTGTTGTTAGGGATCTTTCCTAGTAATATTAAGAATAGATCAGTGACAATTAATTTGTAGTTATTTTGTTATTTATGTTCCTTTTTATTTTTTATTTCCTACATTTAGTTCCAATGATTGATTTTTATTCACTTGATTTTCCTTATTTGTTTATTATATTATTTGGTTTCTCTAGATATTTTCTTTCTTTCTTTCTTTATTATTATCTTATATGCACACTTATTTCCAAAAGCTAGACGAGTTAATATTTGATCCAGAGATAGAGAAAACTATATATAGGATGAGAAAAGAAAATCAAGTAGGTGCATCTAGTAAGGTAGAAGTATAGTCTATTTGTGATGAGCATATTGAGTTAGAAACTGCATTACCAAATTAGAATATCAGGAAAACATAGTGGTCCTAATCTAGAAGAGCATAAGAAGCCAGCTATGAAGGATTTAACTATGGGAAATAATAATGAACCTTTGGCTAACGTTGTTAGAATAAGGCTTAATGAAAATATTTTGAGATCCGTTATAGGATTATCTCCATGGTTAAGGTTTCATAGTTTGGAGGTTTAGCTTTAGAAAACCTTAACACACATCTATATACTTTCTTTGATATATATGATCTGCTTAGGCATAATAGAGTTTTGAAGGATGTTATGAAATTGAGGTTATATCACTATTTTGTTTAAGACAAGGCCAAAAAATGGCTATCCACTCTTTGGCTTGTTCGTATCATAATTTAGGATGAAGTAATGAAATTGTTTCTATCTAAGTGTTTCCCTTTAGCCAAGATAACGAAGATAAATATGGAGATTACCTCTTAATCTAGTATGAGAATGAGATTCTACATGAAGCCTGAGTGAGATTTTGAGAGATGTTAGTAAGGACCTCAGTCCTGGATTTAGTATTTGTAAATAAGTAAACATTTTCTACAGTAGAGATGTAGTTGATGAAAGTAATTTAATGTATAAAACTTTAAATTAAGCATATAAATTTATGACAGAGATGGAAACTAACAACTTCCAATACTAGCTAGAGAGACACTCAAGAAGACCATATAGAGCTCATGCAATAAATGATATAGTCGCTTTATCTTATCAAATTGAGATCTTCAATAAGAAGTTGGATATTTAGTGAATGGTGTTGGTGTAGGTTTAAATAGAAGTGAGGTAATGTGTAATAATTATAAAGATAGCTACTATACATTTATGGATTATCAAGTTGGTATTCCTTTTGTTTAAGAGCCTTAACAAGTGCAATACATTGAGAATTAGAATAGGAAGCAAGGAAAGCCCTTTTCCAAAACTTATAATCCAAGATAAAGGAACCATCCTAATATTTCTTAGAGTGATAACTAATTACAAATAGTCACTAGGTAATTCTCAAAGAGGTTTACCACAAGGTATTAGGACAAATACACCTTTTCAACAATAGAAGATTATCTTTGAGGAAATTGTAACTAAGTGCATTTAATTAATTGAAGCAAGGTTGCAAAACTATAAGGCTTCTCATAAACACTTAGAGACTCAAGTGAGCCCGATTGTACATATTTTATATGAAAGGATACTTAGAAAAATTCCAAGTATTATGAAAGCCAATCTTAGAGAGTATATAAAAACTATTACCTTGAGGAGTAAAAAGGGGTTACAAGGTGTAGATGAGAATGGGAAGGAGAATGAAGTAGTTAAGAAGAATAGCATAATCAGGGATTATTGGGTGGCCCCTAAAGGAAAAAGTAGGATAAGTAGATAAGGAGGAGTGACTTAAGCTCTTTGCCAACCCTAAAGTGCAAACCTTAAAAGGATAAATATTGCTTAATTAAATAAGCAACTTAGGAAGTTCTTATAATTTTTCAAGAAGTTACACATCATCATACTGCTTGTTGAAGCACTCGGTCAAATGCCTTCTTATGCATATTTCTTATAGGATATATTATCGAATAAGAGGAAGTTTAAGGAATATTTGAAACTTAATAAGGCATGCTCCATCATATTGGTAAGAAAGTTGTGAACTAAGCTTAAAGACCTAGGGAGTTTTACTATTCCTTACACAATTGGTAATGTGAAAATAGATAGGGCTCTGATGGACCTTGTAATTTGATACCCATGCCTATCTTTAGGAAGCTAGGATTGGGGAAACTAAAGCCTACATACCACTGTCTCATTGCAATTAGTTGATTGCTCAATTGTATATCTAATGAGAATCATAGAGGATGTGTTAATAAAGGTTTATAAATCCATTTTAAAGTGGGATTTTGTAGTCTTGGATATGGAGGACGATTGTAAGGTTCCCATCGTACTGTGAAGAATTTTTATATGCATAGCATGGATTCTCATCAACATACAAGAAGGAAAGTTCATCATAACAATTTAAGATAAAGAATTCATTTTTGACATTTTTTTTGAGTGATGAGACACCCTTTTTCCTTAGATTATTGTAATTTTATTAACATTAAAATTTTGAAAAGTGATCATTCTATGGTTCTTGGTGTAGATACATTGTAAAAGGTATTGACACATTGAAAAGATTTAGAGTCAGATGAAGAAGAGTTTCCCAACATACTCAGATAGTTAGAAGCTGGAAAGGAGTTATTGAATTTGATTTAGTCCAAAAAACATGAATTCTTAGATAGTATAATCAACTACCTCCTAAAACCATCCATTAAAGAACCTCCACTCTTAATCTCAAACCTCTTCCCACTCATTTGAAGTGTGCTTCTTAAATCTTCCTTTACACCTACCTATTATTACTTCTTCTTTGTTAGCATATACTATGGAGGGTAAGTTATTGAGGGCATTAAAAGAGCATAATGACAACATAGGATGGAAAATAGTTAGCATTAAGGTGTGGTAGCTCGTCCTACCTAAATTTCCAAATAACAAAACCAATCGGACCTCACTATGTAGTATGGTAAGCTAGGGTCGAACCATAAGGAGCTAGAATATAATTGCTATTTTAAATGTTGTATGGAAAATAAAAACAAATCCATATGATGCAATGAAAGAGAAATAACCTAAAATGAAACTAACATAACTAAAGAGATGAAAACAATGCATAAATATGATAAAATTAATAAACAATGTCAAAAACAATAGGTAGAAGGTATCATCAGGATTTTAGGATAATCATAGACCGTCGAATTTAAACAAATGATTCTCTAGTTAAGATGTTAGTCTATGGATCCAAACATGCTTTTGAATCCTAAGTTCCTCCAAAATCGATAAATCTAATAAGCTCTAGAAATACCCTTAACTCCATTATAATTGTTGCATTGTTTAGGTGACTTATGAACTTTTTAACGGTTTTGAAATGATTTTACTTTGAAAACCAATGAAACTAAGGCAAGTGCACCTATCATAAAAGTAATACAATATTATTGAATTTAAGACTTCGTATGCTGATCCCATGGGGAAAAATGCTTAATTACTAGGATGATTTGATTACAATTATTTACGAAAGTCCAAAAAATTTGATTAAGAACTTGAAAATTGCTAAATTAATCTAACTTGGCTTAAACACTTCGAAAATGATTTTTAATTATTTATGTAAAATCTTGAAAATGACCAAATGTGTAAATTAGCTAAGGATTAGGTGATTGATGATTTAGTTGAAATTTAAACATATTTAAGGTCTTGTTAAAGTTCCTTCACAAAATCAAATCAATGCTATGGTTAAGACTTTGTTTTTTATCCATTAAATCTTGTTTAAAGTTTGCTTATGCTTCAAATCATGTAAATCAGCTTTAATTTTAAGAAGGTGAGTTCTGGAAATTTAATCTCAGATCTCTAACTTTCATAAAAAATCCAGGTTTAGTCATGCAAGGACTAATTCATGTTGTTTAATGATTTTTCTAATAATTTAAGATGATTTCTCTAGCTTAACTTATTTTCAACTCTAATCCTAGGTGGCTAGCCAAAAATCAGATTATTTAATCCTTCAATAAGCAAAACTCAGGCCCTATAACATGTCTTTAAGCTCTTTTAAATCATACAAACATCAATCCTTAGCAATAAAAATGATTTAGCCACACATATTGATCAAAACATACAAAATACGCAACTTAAGAAACATATCTTGAAAGATCTATAAAAATAGGCTGAAATTATAAGTTTAGAGTTTATAAAACAGGTTTGTAAGACTTTTGGACATGTCTTGTAACTTCCAACTTGATCTATAATGTAGCACAGCCTCTAAATTGATTCAAAATTGTAGAAAAATTAAATAACATACAAGGTGATAAGTATAAGCATAAGTACTTGGATTAAGTATAAGCATAAGTACTTGGATTAATCTGAAAAATGGAATAAAATAAGTGATAATCTGAGGTTAGAGACCCCTTAGATGATTCCTATACTTAGATATGAGTCTTAACAAGAAGCTCCAATGTTTAGAAACTCAGAAAACATTATGCAAAATGTAAATAAAGTGTTTGAAGCCTAAAGATTAAGTGAAAAGCTATGTAAAGAGAAGGACGAAGTCTCTTCTCCTATGGCAGATCTATTTTCTCTCCATTAATCCGTATTATCTTTTATGTTCTTGGCTTTTTATAGGACTTCAGGACCCCTACTTAGTGCCAGCAGACAAAGGAATTAATTGGAGACATGCCACAATCACAATCTTGGAGATTTGGAGTGGATATTGTTGACTGATCCTTCAACGGTGGGCTACACCGATTGACAACTACAGGCTTTAGGATGCCTTTGATGGTTGAATTTTGTCTCTATTAATGCCCCCTGTTCATCCATCAATGTGACCCTGGCAGAGTGCCATTGATGGACTGAAATGAGACACTTTCTTCTAATTTTTTCTCCAATCTTCATCTTCAAGCTCAATCATGCAAATTAAAAATAAAAACAAATAAATTTAAAAATTAAGCACTGAATTAGGGGTCATAATTCAACAATTTATCCATTAAAACTCGATCAATTTGACCCATAACAATAACCTGGAATAAGATCTCTAAGTTTAATAGAACATAAGCATTAAGCTATAAGGAATGATTAACTCAGGCTACCAATATATAAGCTCGTAAAATGTAACCTAAATGATTGAAACCTTAGATTAATTGGTTAAGTTTTCCTACAAAACCAATTAATCTATTTCTACTTTTGAAATTGTTAATGAATATTATGTATCAAAATCATCAATCGTAGCATTTGAATTAGGCATTATAAAAAGGGTGATCAATCCTAGCAAGTAATCCCTCATCCTTAACATTAAACCTAATATCCAATCCAACTTAAGTCTAGAATCACCAATTCAACAAAAGCCTAATTTCATTCTCACAAATGATAACCCATCATCCCTTTAATAAGTTTAAACCTTAAACACATAGCCACTTATATTTGTTATAACAAAAATAGAAAGTAAATTTAATATAAATGTGTTGAAAAATATAAAGAAAGTAATAGAAATTAATATTCAATAATAAATCTAATGGAAACATGAGGTTTTTATCCTAATAATCAATTTAATTCAACCTAGCACACAAAACCCAAGGTAAACACACAAAAATGAAACTTAAGCACTCAAAAACAAAATAAAGGCTAAAATTAAACAATTAGAACCTACGAAAATGCATAAACTTCATCTATAAGTTATAACCTAACCACAAACACCATAAATTAAAGGGAAAAAAAGATAATCCACCACAGGTCTAGTAATTATAAAAACAGAATTGAAACAATAAGAAATCAAGCTTAACAACTAAAATCGAGGCTGAAAATTGAAAATAAAACCATTTATTAATATAAAATCAAACATCAATACATTGTTCAAGGATTTCAAGATTAAACATCCAATCTAAATATAATAGAATGTGGAAATGCAAAAATACATTGTTAAAAAAATTGAACAATTGTAAATAAGGTGCATTATTACCTAAAACAACTAATCTAAATAGATTGAAATCCAAACATAATCAAAACCCAACATATAGCCCTTAGAACATGAAAAAATTTCAATAAACAAGGTGAAAGCTTAAGAAATAATAATGGTTGCTGAATAATGATGTCTCTATCTCCATTTTGAACCTTTTATACCGTTTACAATTAGGGTAAAACTTAGGATGTGTAAAAGACCTCCTTGTGATTTGTTTTTTCCTGACAGAGCCTACAATGGTGGTTTATTAACCTTTAATGGTGGTATGCTCTGAACCACAATTGAGGGTTTTGGAAATTACCCGTCAACAGTGGTATGCATCATTTAATGATGGTTGCCTTCAATTGCCATCGATGGTTCTAGGTAGAAAAATCTCACTCTAATTTTGCTTCACGTCCTTCCTAAACTTGGTCTTTTAATCTTGAACATACGCCAACACGTCCAATCTATCATCCAACACAAATTAAACACAATTTGAGCATTTTATCTTAAAAATAAAGTTCAAACCATGTAAAATCACATATCAAAACACAATAACACACATCCATATTAAGATGATAACCCTTCCTTGTGCACTTATAGGATTTTCATAGAAGAGAGCAACAAGTTATTAGTGTAGCCTTATTGTCGATTGAATCCAAACATAAAGTATGTGGTTAAGAATAAGGTAGTCAATCTTTTAGATGTAGGTATAATTTGTCATGTCTTTGATTTTGTATGTGTAAGTCTAACGTAAGTGGTGTCTAAAAAAGGGGGAACTATATTTATAACTAATGAGCAAAATGAATTGATAACCACTAAGAATATCACAGGTTGGAGAATCTGTATTAATTATAGGAATTTAAATGAAGCCACCTAAAAAATCACTTTCCTTTGCCATTCATAAATTAGGTTAAAGAGAGATTGGTTGGCCATAGCTATCATTACTCCTTAGATGGCTTCTTTGGATATATAAAATTTTTTGTAGCATTAGAGGATCAAGAAAAGACTATCTTTACTTACCCTTGTGACCCTTTTGCATATAGGAGCATGCACTTTGGGTTGTATAATATTCCAACCATCATCTAGTGGTGCAAGATGATAATATTTTTTTTAATATGATAAAAACTTTCATCAAAGTTTTTATAAATGACTTATTTGTCATTGATATTTTGTTTAATGAATGTTTATATAATTTAGAGAAGGTCTGGAAAAATATGTGAAGACACTAAGCTAATCTTAAATTAGGAAAAGTTCCATTTTAGGGTGCAAGAGTGCCTTATTCTAAGATATAAAATTTTTAGTAAGGGTAATGATGTAGATCCTACTAAAATATATGTGATTAAACAACTCCCTCCCCTTAATTTTGTTGGATCATGGTGAGGCTCGTCGTAAGCTACCAAATAATAAAAATACCTAACTAACCTAACTAAGTAGTTAGGGCAAGTCAGGGTCGATCCC